>JAMKCH010014992.1:0-70559 GCA_023653785.1 Ophioderma brevispina | reverse complement strand
GGTGAAACTGGAGACCCGGTGGACGCTCTCTATACCGTTGCTTACATCAAAGAATAGCGCTAGTCGATCTCATCGGTCCTCTGTCTTGTTCTTGGATTTGCAGCTGATTTAGTTTCTCTGTTAGTCTCTCATACTCCTTGAAGAAAATGATTGGAGTACGAAATATCATATGAGTTACACCAAATAAAATTAATTATTGCCAAACGACTAGCTGGTTTTTCTCAACCAACCTTGAGTCTTACCCAAATTCACAATCAGAAACCATGGACCTGAACCCCCCATACAATTTTAAACACAACCTAATTCTGACTCTTTGACCCTATATTGAACCTTTAACCTTGATCTCCTTAGGTCACACCCTCCCTCTAATCAGTGATCATAGTTACCCAATTTAGTTCAAACTGAAGTGACTATTTAAAATTGATAGATTTAAGTGAATTGCAATTTGAAAGAGAAATAACATCGTTTAACCCAGTTGATAATCGAAATTTCCAAGTGGAGGGACCACTTGGTACTGTATGTGAGCGCTTTTCAATACTGTACTACGGTTTTTTTTCGTGCATTTAGTTTGCTGTATCATCACCTCTTTATGCCCGCCACTTTTGGTCATGCCCCCAGCACAACCCTTTAAGCTCATTCCGTTCCTACCACGATCATTGTTACAAGTTTGGTTTGATGAAACATCCTTTGAATTATAAAACTTGACCAATGACAACGCTAGGTTAAGCATAATTAACAGATGTTTCTTAGTCTTACTATAAGCCGGTTCAGTATAAGAACCAAAACATAAAGTTTTTTTAAAATCTGATGAGGACTTAACAATGGACCAGGATTTTGAGGGGGGGGGGGGCATTACCAAATCAAAGTTGTACTTACCTCAAAAAATTGATGGTGGATGCTGCATATCCCCAAATCTGTTTATTAGGTCATCTAAACTTTTCCTCCCTATCCTAGCTCTATAACTTGTTAACATGATGATCTAAAAGTGAAAAGAACAATTCAGAGTATTACTATTCTGTTCATAGTAAAGAGATTGATCACATTGACAATTGTTTTCAAACAAACAACCCACCGATAACGTCACTCTTACCAAAGATAATCTTTTAAAAGGAAAATTTTTTTTTTAAGCCTTTATTTTTGTGTAAAGGAAGCGGACGTCCATGGGGAAGGAAGCCCCTAGTGTGTGGTAGGTAAAAGTTACAACACCACATATTTCAATGTGTAGGAATGGGTGATTTAAAAAGTGGTCCAAGTTATTTTTGTGGGTTTCCTTGAAATACTTACATGGTATGCGAGTTCTGACTATTGACTTCACTCAAGGGGGTGAAACGCATTCAAAACCAGTCGTCCGTGCTGGGCGCTGCATTTGAATATTGCAGCAGCAATTGCCCTGCACAATAATTATCATCCAAATTTTGGGTGCTGTATACACAGAAATGGTCAATCGATACAAACAACCGCCAAAATAATCAGTGTTGGATTTTGGGTGCTATTGGGGCTGTTAAATTTTGTCCTAACCCATGGCCACACAACGAATGAAATGACTCATCAGAGCAGCACCGTCCATGATTTAAATAAACCCGCCTCAATTAATACAACTTTTCACCTAAGCGAGCATCATGCCATTATGAACAAAAGAGTATCTTAGCACAATTATCCGGTACAACTATTTTAACACCTGGCCACCTCTACCCCATACATTAATTGTTGTATCACACCGATTAGTGTATTGCAAGAGCGGCACCCACAGTATGTGAAGAAGCGAGGCAGCCATTTGCTTTCTATTGTTGTACTCTAGGTTTTATTCTCTATTGTGGTCGGCAAAACATGCGAGACGGTGAATTTCGAAAGATATAACGTACCGTTTTGCCTCTCTAATCTATTATAGAACCGCTTGACTGCAACCTACTCCAAATAGCACCTGTCATATCAATAGTCGCAAACATGTCATATAGAAAACAATTAGCAATGGTATCCCTGGTATGTGAGTTCTTGACTGTACGCTTCATACGTTGCATTGTTAATCCAGCCTATGTAACCCACTGTCAGATCATATGTTTTACACAATGTCTAAGAAAATCAAGCAAAATCAATTGATAGGTGCGTCCTGTGGTTGTTTTTTCAAAATCTGCAGAAAAACATGACAGGTGTTTCAACAATGAATGGTGGCATCTCTGTGCAGTACTCAGTACCCTATGTCACGTGCTAGCACAGTCTGACTTATTGTGCTCCATTGGCGTTCTTTCTGTTCTTTCCTTCCAAACGCTCCTTAAACTGCTTTTCCTAAAAAACGCTTGGGCCGATTCAACCAAACTTGTTCTGAAGAACCATGGACCAAGCGTCATCTATGGTATACACAGAGTTGAGGGAACCTGTAAGTTATGTGGCCGATTAAAGGGGCAATTCTTGAAAATCTATAAAATTCCTTCTTCTCTTCCATAAATCAATTGCTATGTCACAAATTTCAGTCAGAGAACCATTAACGACCAAGCCTAGGGTGTACACAGATAGAGGTGAAGACATGTAGGCCAATTAAGGGGCATTCTTCTTTGAAAATCTATAAATTCTACAAATTTCGCCTTTTCTCTGCCTCAATTAATTGCTATGATCTCCAAAGTTGGTCTGAGACCCCCTGACCACGAACCCATAAGGTTGAACACTTTGGGTAAAAGGTTCATGTAGGCCGCTTAAAAGGAGCATTCTTATCAATCTTAAATTGCTTTTTGCTTTGGTCTCAATAAATCCTATGAGCACTTACATTAGAAGACCTCTGATCAGGAACCAGAGTGTACACAGATTGGGGGGGGACAGACAATGTTTGGGCTGATTAAGGGTATTCTGTTGAAATTCAGAACTTCCTCGATCTTCAATCTAGTGCTATGATCACCAATGTTGGTGAAAAAACCACACAAACCATGCCAATTCCGATAGGGGGTGTACACAGTTATCAAATTCAACATACACTGATTAAGGGCATTCTTTGAAAACACTATAAATTACATCTTCTGTCTCATTACCAAAAAAATAAGCCCTCGACCCTCGTTTCAAATTAACAGGTTCACTAGGTGTGGGCAAAGGGTCCATAGAAGCATTGCCTGCTGCAATAGTGCTTCTTCAGAAGCACATTTAGCCCTAGTTATATTCGCATGTGTACAACATGCGAATATATGTGCTTGTGGCTGTTTAGTCTTCTTTTCCTCCTTCTGTCGTCGGGCTTCCTCCTTCTTCTCCTTCTCTGCTAAGACGCTTTTGGTTTTTTTTACCTTCTCTTCCAACCCTTTGTCCTGTAATAGCCAAAATCGGTCAAAGGAACCATTTGACCCAAGCTACACCAGGGGGGTACATAGTTTGAACCTTTGAACTCTCTAGGGGTCATTGGGGCCATTAACGGTGCCCGTCGTGCGAACTCTTAAATGCATCTTCTTCCACAGAATAATGCTAATGAACCACCGAAGCTTCAGAAGAACCACTGACCCCAGACCCTTCTATGGTGTACCAAGATTGGGGTTCAAAAAAAGGTCCCACGTGTGCCGATTAAAGGGGCATTCGGCGGAACTCTTTAAATGCATCTTCTATCTACAAAAACCACCTGTGATGGTGACATGGCCCGTCATGTACTTGTACAGTAGGCAATATCTAAGGGTTGTACACAGAATTTGATCACAGTCATTAAGGGGTCACTTCCGGTCTGAAATGGGAAAAAATCTTCTTCAAAAATTTCATGTAGCTAATGGAATTTAGCATGTCATGTGACTCATGGCATATGGATGCAAGCTGAACCCTTCACCACAACATTGTTCTCACATGTGTCAACGGTCATTAAAGGGGCACTTCCGGTACTAATGTGAAAAATCTTTAAAAAATATAGCTGCTATACCCACTTGCTGTCACCTGACTTAAGTAAAGAACAACCAGCATAAGCAGAGGCTAGCCATATTGTCTAGATTTGTTTGAGGTAAGTCGCTGATAACAAGTTGAACAGCATATCGCACTGTGTGGAACCCCATCCTCGTCAGATTTTGTTCAAATTGAGGTCCAAAGTTCATGTTATGGGGTACAGAGAGGCAAAAGGAAAATCCAAATTTCCATTGTTCCGTTTTGTGATGTTATGGGCTCTCACAGTTTTACGACTATAATAATTGTGATTCAGTACGTAAAAACTTTATTAATACTTATTTAGTATATAATCAGTTAATTTGCTTTATATGGGGATGACATATCATCAAAATAGCTCATTTGGTTTAAAAGTTGCTGAATTCATGCAGAAACCTTTCACTATAAAATGCAAAATTTGGGATTTTTTTTGCATCACTACAGAATCACTTTAATGTGATTCAGTATCACATCCAACAATGTCCCAACACTTCCTCCTACATGACATGTGGGGGTGACCCAGGTAAAAATTTTCTGAGTACTTCTGGTAAAGGTTTCGCTTCTCGCATTCTGCAACTTTTAAACAAACTGGCCAAACTTTGCTTCATCTGTTTTCACTGATACAATCAAAAAACTAACAAAACTTATATCACAATGATTGTTTAATAGTGTTATGCTAATACGTTTTTCATCTATAAAACATTCATAAGAACTTCATATAATGTGTACGCATCAAATAAGCGCCCTCTATGCTTGGTCCCTTTAGTCCATTTCACACCATGGCACTATTCAAGGGCCTATTTTTACTAGGAGGATACAAAGAACTTCTATTGCCACTGTGTTGCAAATCAATAAAAAAGCAACTACTGATTATAAAATATCATTACAAAGTTTTTTTAATACTGAATCACAATTATAGTCAGAGAGAAGTCGTAAACTTTGGAGAGCCCACAACTTAAAACGGAATTGGAATTTGAATTTTTTTTTTCCTTTTGACCTCCTGCTGTAGCCCCATAAAATTTACCGTGACTGCAATTTGAACAAAAGTCTGAGAGGGTGGGTTCCACACCTTGGTGTTTTGGCATGGAATACCCATTGTAACGTCCATGACAGCTAATTTTGATGTGTTTCTTAAAGGTGTATCCCTTAACCTTGTATTCAAAGTTATATACTGTGGTGCTGTGGTTACATTATTAAACAGAAACCATGAAGCTTAAAGAGCGTTTCCACAAAAATGCTCAAGTGCCCCTTCTCGTGACGTCCATGACATTCACTTTAAAGCTCATATCTTTTTTAATCGAGTTGAGGTTCCCGCTATAAATGTCCATGGCCCATGCAAACCATTATATTCGTCCACTAAGATAAACTTACACATCCCTTCTGGTTTCTTGGGAATAACTTTTGAGTACAGGTGGTGATAAAAATGTAACCATTCCTTGCCGGTGGAATGCCCACAGATAAAACATATTGTCCAGAATTAACTTTTTTTCAATATAGCTACTCCTGTCAAATTTAAGTAAACAGTAAAGGCTGTCGATTTCCATTTAATTGTCTAGACTTTAACCAAAAATTCGAAAACCTTAAATGGACAGCGACAATCTGGAAACGCGAGCATCCACGATGCATGTAAACCCTGCTATATGATACGAGTCATGTACTACAAGCCTGTCTCAAAATAACTTGTATACGTGAAAAATGCCCTCTTTGGCAATGGTACAATATATTGTGACATGATACTTAATCACATTCAAAGGCTCAGTCTTATTAGCTTTCAATGCGTTTGTTCTGTTCAATTGTCTGTTGTAATCTCTAGAGGTTTGAGTAAACACCAGACGAGTCATATGCGTGAAGAGGCACCCTTTTTTTTTGATTGAACCCTCCATGACTCATGACTGATAATCTCTCCCAAGGTCGTTAGACTGTGATATGGTCTTTTCATCATTGATTTTTCATATTAACAGAAATCATGTGAAAATCTTTTTTTGTACAATGGTAAAAACATGGTCTCTAACCTGCCCCCGGTGGTGTCACTCGATTCAAAAAGCGTAACGATGATCGTTCCCCAAGTCAAACAGAATAACGGGTCCTTTTTCGCGTAGTTTCAAGTAACAATTTTACAATTTTGACCCCTTTTTTACATGAAAACCGTTACAAATTAACCTTTAAAAACAACTTGTTTTTTGGATTTCAAGTACCACTTTTACAAATCACCCCTTTTTTGACATTTCAAGACACACACAAACATATTTTCTTTTCAAAGATGACTCTGTTATCCCTTTTACCTGTTTTAATACCATCTTTACCTTTAGCCTAATATATGAGAAACAAATAACACAAAAAGGTATCACTGAATCAATAACCGAAAGTACATTGAATTGTCCCAATTTAATTTTCAAAATATCAATTCATAAAAATAGCCTGTGGGAACAATTCAGGATAGTAGTCACTAAATGCTTTGCTTGCATTGCGGACAACAATGGCACAACTACAACATTAGCTCCTTATTAATCATGACGTTTCTATACAGGCAACATTATCTCAGAAGAACGTCAAGAAGGCACTTTTCATTAAAACATTTATCCTCCTGGAGGACAGTCGCAATACGCACAGACACTTACTTGACCCTGATTCCAGGCACAAATTCATCGCAGTCGTCGGCATTTCGAACAACGTTGGCCCTTGACTTTATGGTCCTCACCATTCAATAATTCACGAGATACCCTCTGTCATCGGTTCCACAGAACCGGGCTGGCATATGATATCGGCTTGATAAAGACCCTGATCACAAGAGCGGTCCTCTACCTGGGCACATAGAGTTGGAGTACAAAAGACCTTGGGAAGCCCCTGCTTACACGATTGACAGAATGTAAACAAACTGGATTCGACTTGAACTTTTCAGGCGGACCTTGTCGCGGGACTGAGTTGTCGAATCTTTTTGGGTGCAAAAAAAAACATAACAAAACTTAATACTGGATTAAATTAGCGAGACCTGGTAAGATTTCTAGGTTTTCACATTTTCGTATTCACAAAAAATATACCTTTTCAAAAATAATGAGTACATCGTCGACAAAAAAGGACCCTTTTGTTTACCAAATCGCGTAACCTTTATGTTCGGCTGAACTACTTTCAATGTACCCCTTTTTAAAGCTAACAATAACGCGAAAAGGGAACGATCAGCGTACACATGGGCAATATGATACAACCAACAACCACCAGGGGTCTCCTACTCTTATGCCAGGACATTCAAATAAAGTGGGTACAAAAAAAAAAAACATCACACATGTCAGTACCACTTTCTCCAAGATCCAGTGAAAAATCGAAGGTGCGAATAGGTAGTAGAATTATGTTTCTTATTTGATAGGTATTTAGTCACTTGTCTATTTTTGACAATATTTCATTGCCACATTAATCTATACATAATTTAAAATAGTCTAAGGGCCTGATCAAGTTTTGTGATAAATAGATATAGAGAGTATTCACTATTGTTATTTTATATGTTTTTCAAAAACCAATTATGGTTCTACAATTTATAACAACTGGTTTGTTGATGAAAGGTAGGCCCTACATACATTTTTCTACTAAAGTATGGTTCATCTAATAACTCCCACAACTAAAGAGTCCTAGAAGATGAAAATGACTGAAATCTATAAATAACCACTGCTAGTTGAAATTCTCAAATTTGAAACAAGTATTGTCTAGTCCAAGGGTCAGTGACTATATATGAAGTTTACTCTGGGATTAAGATAGCAAAGGACAAAACTCCTAATTCCTTGTATGTTCCTCTTCCAAACCAGATTAGATTAACATTTTTGCAGCTCTTTAATCTGTACTTTTTCACAGTAGAATTTGGGGAATTGATTGCTAAAGCTAAAGTGCGTGAGTTCTGATTAATGAGACATGATTAAATTAATAAACATTTTTTAAGTTAACATTATGGTTATTAAGAGACAGGACTAACTTGAATTTTAAAAATAGATAGTTAACCATAGTTTGTTCAAATATTCCCTCTTCCAGAGGTTAGAGTGAGGGTGACCATGGACCTGTTAGTAAGGTCAAATGCCTAAAATGCCTAAAAACGTGGTAGTAAATTTTCAATGCTATTCCACCCCCCCCCCTGAAATAGTTAACTTGAAAGAATATACCAGAGACCAAGAAGGCCCTTTTACTTTGAGCATAAGAGTTGCACATGTTGTAAATACTTTGCATACAATGGATGCCCTTCTTCGCCATCCACCATAGAAAAAGCACACAATTCCGCTAATGACTTTCAAGCTAAAAATTCTGGACTGTGAGTGTAAAAAACGGTCCAACGGGACAAATACACATAGATTTTTGGGAGATCGCTCTTACGTCCCTGACTCGGCTTCTCCCCTACCCACTTCCAAAATTTCGTACCCATACGATCAGAAATGTAGCCCCTGATATACAAAACAAACCAAAATTGGGACTAAATTCCTCGTGCGTCATAGCTTAACCATGGTTTGCTACCACAAGGGGTTAAAAAAATTAGTTGGAACACCTAACCCCGATGGTATTAAATGCGTTTTGCCGTTCGCCTGATCACCTCGTAGGTCCCTAACCCAAAAATTCACAGTTCAATTGCAAGCTTTGAACCTTCCATTCGACCTTTTCCCTTCCCCACTAATACAATGTTGGGTGGCTGTGCCAAGGCTGCTGAGACATAACCATGAACAACATGTTTAGGGGGAGAATGGGGGAATTTTTTCAAACAACAACAAGTGTTCAAACAAATTTTTTCCACGATTGTAGCGAGAATTTTACCTCACTGCCAGTCGGTATCAAAAGACAGGTAGTCCCCCTACACAGATCTGTGCTAGAGGGATTAAACCCACTACCACAGACGATAGGTAACTTCAATGCGTTCCAGCGTGTTTACTTTTCCTATTTACAAAATTTATGTGCTCTAAAAACCATTTTCAAAAATTCGTTATCATTCGATTATGACCCCACATGCATGGTTAACATGTTCATGAAACGAATTATACATACACTTAGATTTCAATCACCATAAACTGCAAATTTTCCATGAGTTTCTGAGTATTTATTCCGTGCACCCTGGTAATGTTGTCCAAAATTCACGTGTACGGTATCGTCCACAATTACTTTTTACACAAGGGGCGACTATCCAGTTTCCGTCCATTGCACATATCCCGAAATTCCCCATGTGCCCGGTACCAACATACCAGGTAGCACTTCGCCACATTACAGGTTGGCGAGGATAATTCAGGGTTATCTCAGGATACTCGAGGGAGACTACTGAACCTCGTTGTAAATCAATGACTATAACGCAATGGTGCCTCATCAAACTCTACGCAGATTAAAAAATCAGTCTTACTTATAACAATCATTTTAATTTGAAAATTTATAAAAATTTGAAATGGCATATTAACCATTGCAAATTTCACTACCTTTTTCTGATGGTAACACTTCATATTTCACCAATTGTTGAAGTTAAGATGCGTAAGTGATATCACACTAGCAGGGAATGGAATGTTAATGACCTCGGCTATTTGTGTTAAAGCGTGTTCCTATAAACAACAAAATGTGGTGGTGTTGTAAAAACCAGGGCTTGAAATAAGGATTTCAGATCAGGAGCAAATTTTTCATTTTTTTGTGTTTTTAACATTTTATGGCCCCTGGTTTCTATACAAAGTACACAGGTTTGTTTCAGAACCAGGGGCATTTTGCCTTTTAGAGGGGTAAATTGCCCCTTGCCCTGCTTTTCAAGCCTTGAGTGAAACGATCCAGTTTTCTTTCTTTTTTCAAATACGAGCCTTTATATTTTTGAAATCTTCGCGAGTTTGTAAGTTGACAATTGTGTCTACGTGATTTGTTAATAGGATACTATTTTGAAGAAGGGAAACAAGTCCATCACCATGTAAAATCAGGTATGTTATTTGGTGTAACACGCTAAAGAGCAATTCCAATTAACGGTTGTCTGTTGTCAGTGGGTTATATCACACTGACAGATTCGATCTGTGTAGGCTAGCCCTATCAGAATCGCCCAGTAGCTTTGTTGTTGCACTTCATTATTAAGTTGCTGACCGTAATAAAGGTGTCAGTTTTATTTATTACAAAAAAACTACAAAACATTTTTAAAAAAATATCAACATATTTACGTAAATATTGTATCAAAAAGTGGACTTCGCAGTAAAGTTTCACCATATCGGAGACTAGTCTACGATACATATATGTCCATGAATATCGATCCATAGGTTTAATGCAAATACATCGATAAGTCTTGGTGCAAAGCGCATGCGTTAAATGTGGACATTTAAACATGGAGAGATTTGATTCACACCAGATACATAGAATAAACAAACAAAAATGTACAATTACCCTAAGCGGGAGAGATGCAAGAGAGCCAACGAAACGTTTTTTTCCCAACCACAAACCAACCCAACCCCAAAACCCCTTTTTTCTCCACCGGTACCATTACACACCACCTTAACAGTAAAAAAATGGGCAATCATCGGACCCAAAAAAACAAGAAAAAGTCAAACACTATTTTTGTCGCGCAAAATGAAATATAGTCATTTAAGAAACCAAGGAACAGCTGGCAACGTCGTTACGGAAAATGACGCGATGTTCCTCGTTGCATCTGGGCCGTCTTCCGGGAAAATGACGCGATGTTCCAGTTGCCCCTGGGACGTCAATACGGGAAAATGACACATGCTTTTCACTGCATGTCGGACGGGTTGCCCGCAAAAGGCGCTGCCAATGCTTTAATCTAGGCGGGTGACATGTGTACAAATGCCCATAGGACAATTTCGATTTCGATGGTGATAGCGCCACCATTTTCGATAAGCTACTTTTAAATTATGCATAAACGCATTCATGACGTAAACCGGAGCATGACGTAGCGTATAGCGCCACGCACGACTATGATTTAGCGTAATAAGGCCACTCCGAATGGCGAACTTAGTAATTGCCTACAAATTTCATGCAAATCAGTGTGAAGTACGCATCCATATTTATTTATTTATTTATTTATTTATTATCCCTGTTTCATTGCATTCGCACGCGATGTTCCTCGTTGCATCTGGGCCGTCTTCCGGGAAAATGACGCGATGTTCCTCGTTGCATCTGGGCCGTCTTCCGGGAAAATGACGCGATGTTTTTCGTTGCATCTGGGCCGTCTTCCGGGAAAATGACGCGATGTTTTTCGTTGCATCTGGGCCGTTATTGACTTTACGCTACTTATTCCTGTGCCGGGAAAACGGCCGAGATGCAATTGAACGCAAAATTTGGCTCTCGTTGAATCTGGGCCGTTAAAAATACAAGAGATTGCCTTCTTGCTTTGGGCCGTTGGTCGGCAACACGACCCGGTCCCGGGTTAGGTTAATGGACCACGAATGTCACTGATTTTGACACATCCAATGTACAAAAGGAAGCTCCATACTCAATACACGTCCTAGCCTGATTTTTAGGATGCGAGCATCAGTATGTATGTCACAAGCGGTAATTTTAAGTTGAGAACCACATATTTTCACAACACAGTTGTTAAAACGGATTTGAAACAATGAGCTCTTGTTGTATCTGTAATTTTCTTTTGTCGATTTGGCCCGAATAATAACAAACAAACAAGCAACAAACTATTTCAGTATTACAAGTTTCGTTTCACACACCCATCACATGCACCATTCAATTTTGAAGACTGCAGTGCGAGCAGAATCCCATTCCCCTAGAGAGACCGGTAACCGATATACCGTCTTTTTCGGTGAAGCTAAGGGAACCGTATTGTCGGATGTTAATTTTTGTTCGCAAATACCCGATTTTAGATCCACGCGTTTTTTATCGGCATGGCGCAAGGCCGCATTGCTGATCAATGCAGGATAATTTTCGTAGATGAGGCAGAGTTCTTTGAACCCAATGTCCCGAACACGCACTGAACGCTCTATGGCCCCAACATGCCCCCCCTCCCCGCCCCCGCCCCCCCGTCACCTAAAAATCGATCATATCATGACTTTCACCTTAAAAGTCTGCAGCATGACTCTCCTTAGTTACAATATCATAATGCCATTACTTATTCCAGAGTAGGAGTCAAGCCTTATGGTATGTATCTGCTAAGACCATCATTTTGAGTCACATTAATCATAATTTACACTCTACTAAATAACTATATTACCTGAAATACACTTTGGAATATCCCTTAGAGTTTTACCACAACAGTAAATCCTCTATCTTCAAAAACTCTTACAGGATGTGTAAATTAATCAATTAGACGACCTTAAAAATAGACCGGTGACAACTCCGCTTTCGTATTGCCGATCTTTAACGAAAGCCCGTATGAAAAAGGTTCCACTAACGTGTTTCACATTTTGCAATATTGATAAACAATAAGCGCTTGGGCGTATTTTAGCCAACTCGCTATTTAATGCTATTGATTCAAAGTTAAAGAATACATTTCCCTTGATTTTCAATCTACAGATCTTTTCGTATATTGGTACTACATGGTACTCTGCATATCCTATCGCGTTATCTACACAATATATAGAAACCGCATTTAAATGGCATTTTTCAATCATTTCAATTGAGTTTATAAATGATGCAAATTCCTATTGACACTTTGGTCATGCCTTCCAGTTAATGTGTCGCTTACGTCAACTCTCATTCTTTGTCCTGATTAAAACTTTACATGTCAAAACAAGAGAATGAGACTACTAAATGTATGAATACACTTACGCAGGTGTATAACATTGATTTCGTCACCGGGCGGAAAAACACCTTATTTCTAAACCGGAGCGCTTCTGCCCAACCAGATGCCTTCAAGTGTTTCATGCGCATGCGTTGATCCTGATCGGCCATGGTACTTTGCCCAGCTTCTCTCTTTCCGAGAAAAAGTTGATATTTTAGCCTTTTTAGGCACTTCATTTTGGATATTAATTGGTGGTAAAGGTAGAAGAGTGTTTAGTGGAAGCACTCGTGGAGCTTATTGTTTTGTAATCAGGTAAGATTATATGAAATTTGTAGGCGTAATGTCGTCAGTGATAGAATTTTGAAGGCTACACGATTCGGTACGACCTGATGCATGTGTTTTTTTTGGACTTCACATATAGACCGTTAAAGGCATACTGTTAAAGAAACGTCATGTGAAGTCCCAATTATTGGGACTATCATGACTCCCCATGCCTTAATTACCTACCTAATTCTATGAGTCAAACTATTTTTATCTCCAATCCTTTCACATTTTCTTCGGGCCCGGACATGCACATGCACAAAGCAGTTAAATAAACACTGTTCAAGGGAAAATCAAAGATAAAAGTGCTTCGTTCAGACACTAGATTCGCAAATTTATCTTTTAATACATTTAACATAAACAAGCACAATGCGACGCTGCCCCCAAATTGGGTGAAGATGTTTGCTGGTTTCTGAAATATTTGTAAATCCCTGTAATGTTGAAGAAGAGGAGCGGAACCAATGAAAACGTCAGACAATTTAAGTTGCATCTGATCTTGCCCCAGCGCAGGTTTCGGTGCAGCCTAACCAAGTACTGTCTACTCTAATAGTACGTAAAAGCTACAAGTGCTCAGAATGATTCAGTAAATAGCTTGAAAATTACAGAAAACTTTGTATCCGTTGGCATAAAAATCATTTAAATGCATACATGTTCTCTTGCTCTGAATTTTGCAGAGAAGATCTCCCCTCCAAGTTTGCAGCTTGCTTTCCTTTCGGTTCTCTCAAAATCACGTAAACAATTGTGTTGAATCGGCACGTGGGACAGTCCACCTGTCCCGCAGGCCGGTCCCCGGGGCTCCAGGTCATGAACCCCGAGGCCAGTTCTAACTTGTTCACGCACGTGGCATACCTCATGTGAAATCTTTGCTCGATGCTGCTGTTATTGCTGTACGTAACATTCAATAAACTTCAATTTCTTTCCGAATTGTAGTGACTTTTAGCTCATGAAATGTATGTATTTTGAAATAAAACGAGTGCATATAAACAAGGAAGGATCGTACATGACAGATGATGACAATTCACGGACAGGTTAGTTAAACAGAAAAAATATAGGTATGAAAAAATAAAAAGCCGCGCAAGTAGTAATAAAATGTTGGGTCGGATCTTATGGTAAAAAGAGCGGTGAGACCGTGCGAGTAACCATTTTAGACCGGGGATTAAGCCTTCCAACTAGTTCCAAGCTAAAATGACTAATTGTTTACTTGATTGAAACCTAATGGAAGACATGGCCGATAGAATAGTGTCGTATTTCTTGGTCAGCAAACTGTAATTAACAAGTAAACGGTAGACGCGACAATTGGAATAAAACTTATGAAAGGCGGGCGGACCGACGTGTTGTGACCGACTTCCGGGTTACATTTATGACGGGGATAGACCGGGGTACGTGGTCGAAAAGTATGGATACTTACGAAAGCTTCTCAAGCCTGCTGAAACAATGAAATCAAATTTTGGGGTTAATGCAAAGGGTCATGTCGGGCGGGCACCTACCGTTTCAATAATGCATCCCACATGTAGTAGTGACTCTCAGCCATCCATATGTCCCCACTATATTTATTTTAGAGTCCATTGCATATCGAAAAATAGTGATAAAACTTCTGGAAAAACGTGCTTCTTCAGTGTAGATTTATCCGATGTAAAACATGTGCTATTATTTTTGTTTGGGATCAGACCAGAAACGAAGTCTCTCTTGCCGTACCGGCCCGCACGCTTATTGTGTTACACACAAGGCACCACCAAACTGTATTGAGTGTTGTTGGGAAGAGATGCAATCATGTGACTGAAACTGATGTTTGGGAATTTTCCGCTGCAGCTGTTCAAAGACGTGTGATATCGATTATATCGCCACCATTTTGGTAAACACGACATGTGAACCGATGTAAATGCTGACAACGGGATTTAAATTTTCGCCCGATTTCTTCTTGTGTGGTTTATGTATCGGTCTAAACGATGGAAACTTTGGTAACAATCCGTTATTAATTCCCTGTGATATCGGTAAGATGTGGCGTATTTCTTGTAGAAATTTCTTAAATTTTTGGTTGTCCTCCTGTCACCTTGTCACAAGGTAGCTTTGTGGGTTCGGTTTAATCCTACTGCCCCATCTCAAAGTTGTTGACCTGATGGGCTACAACCATAGATGTGGTACTCAATCTATATCTAGTGGCACTCATGTGGAATTTATATTGCTATCTAGAGGTTTAAAATAACCCACTTGATAGAGGGGGTCAACTGCACACGTAACAATTTTGCATTTTCAAAATCGGACTATATTTGCGGAGATATTCCAATTTTTATTACTCGTCATTGAAGCATGGGCTACCATTTGTCAAAGGTCAAATCGTTTATTTTCTTTATTTCTTATTGCACCATCAAAATAGCATCTTTGTGTACTAATAAATAATCTTAAAAACCTAAACAAGATCAGACTAGAAAATTCCAGCATATCTTCCTGATATAAACCATTCTACCTATCTATTGGTAGATATCGATAAAATGGTCTTCATAACAATTACATAACATCAATCCCCTACCCACTTCAGTCCAAACTTGCTTATGGTAAGGATTGAACTTTCCTCCACATATTTTTGCAGTTTCGAGACAGTGCGATTTGTTTTAGTGTTTTTTATTTATTTTTTAAAAATTCCCTAATTCTTTCATTAAATATTTTTCTCCCAGCTAAATGGAAGGTGCTTTAAACTGAACCCAGGGATATGTGTATACACAAATAACCTAAATTCTCACGTTGTCCTTTTTCAAATCAAGTGTTTAATTTTTTAGAAAAATGATTTTAGGGAAAAATAATTTAGGGAAAATTAAAAAAAACACCTGTAATTTAAAATGAAACAACTTAATCTTCAAATCTAACGTGAGAATATTCTAAATTTGATTTCCTTTCATATGACACCTTATTCATTCACCAAGGGAGTTGTAGATCCTTCTAGGAAAAATTCTGAAAAGTGGAACTTCAGTATTTCTAAGAAATCATCCAGCCACAAAAGGCATTGTTGGGACCACCTGTTCTTTGTTTTTGATGACATACCGAAAAATTAAAAATCCTATGATATTTGATATTTATCTACCATAAAAAACAAACACCAATCTTATCTCATCATATTTACTTGAGAGAAGTGAAAAAAATGTGTATTTGTCACAAATTGCCCCATTTTTGGTCCATTTCTATACTGCCAATCAGTCCCCTTACAAAGTCTATGGGAAGCTTTGACAAAATGCATTATGTTACGGCTTCTCCAAAATGCCTTTTGGAAAAAATTAAAATTTGGGCACACATTTTTCTTTCATTCACCAATACCACCACTTTCATTAGAATTTCACAAAATCTGTGCGGAAGCCGTGCCGATGATCCCGCCTTTAAGAAACTCTATCGTCGTAATATGAACTAATTTGCATAGAATGATTTAAACCAGAGCATCAATATCAGAAGCCTATCAAGTGATGGTATTCAAAGAAGACAATGTTTTTGTGAAACCCTTACTTTACTTACAATGGAAAAATACTATGATAAACAAATTAACTTGGTACAAAAATGCTGGTAATTAAGAACACAGCGTTCTCAAACCACAAGTCTCCTCTGCTTTTGCACAATTGTGTACACGTATAGGGGGTTAAAAGGTCTAAAGTGGTCATGGGTGTCTTCTCTTCTCTGAACACCCCATGAGTCAGTGGCTTTGGCTCGTGACGCCACTCGGACGGCCTGCTGCAATCCACTCGAAGGTTGTGTGTTCTCGGGCGGCTGAACAGAGAAACAAATTACAAATTACAAGAAACTGGCCAAAATGACCCTTTACTTGGCACACATGAGCTTTTGATCCCCATCTGTTAACTACCCCCGTTTGGGTCCTCATATGTGGGGTGCAAGCGAGACACCGCTGACTGGGGTCTGCGGAGGGACCGTGTCGACTTTGTTGTGTGACCCCTACGAATAGGTTCCACAGGTGCAGGCGCCATTTGAGTGGGATTCTTCTACTGAATTTGGTTTCAATGGCATTTTGACCTTGCTGAAGCGTCAACTTCATCTGTGCGGGGCTGATTATGGATTTTGGTGGCAGTGGATCTTCCTGACCAATATTGTTGATTATAGCAATTTATATCTGTGACAAAAAACAATTACAGAATGCCCCTTAAAAAAACAAGTGTATAAGGGGGGGGGGGTATAGTCCCAAATGGGTCCACATGACCCCCCCCCCCCCTACACTTAAGTGTTATTTTGTGCCATCTGGCACCCCCTAATGGAACCTTTGGACCAGGGTTTTCTGACCTACTTTGGTTGAAATGGCTCAAAAGTTTGGGCAGGTAGCGAAACAATTGCAACCCTTTAACCCAATACCGGACAAACTAAAGACCAACCTTTAATCTGTTTTAAAACTTAAATATAAATGTCCTGAAACGCTATTAACCTAACATTCCCTCTTGCTGTAATTAAAGTGTTATTCTGTTACAAAAGCTGCTAAGTGTGGAGGACAAAGTATCACTTTCAAAATCCACTAATTATTATTAAGCAAAATTAGCTAATATGTATGTAATCATGCATGCAATACATGCATACACACACACATGTGCATGCATGCACGCACACACACACACACATACATACACACATACATATACACATACACATACAAATTGGTTTCTTGGTCTTGCTCTGAGCAAACAGATTTGTTCAATTGTTAATTCTTATTTTTGACATTTGTTTACAACACACACACACACACACACACATGTAGGCACGCACCTAAACACATGATGACAGCCAAAAGAGACGGGCACAGACAGGCATAGACATGGACACACATACATGGACACACACAGGGAACTTCTAGACATGTATTTTAAATTGAGAAAGAATTTGGATTTTTACAGGGCAGGGTTCGCCAGTTTCTTCCACAGGCGGAAAAAACCGCGTTTTTTTCCGCGGTTTTTTCCACTTGGAAGAAACGGGTTTCTTCCAGTTTCTTCCACTGAAAGCGGAAAAAACTAAAAAAGTCATTTAAAAATGTTCTATTTTAAAGCAAATGACTTCCAGTTTTGGTTTTATATTATACAGTGAATGAATATAGTGAAATAATTCAAAATAACCATTCTGGAACCCCCTACCTAACCCATGCAAATGCATAATTAAACTCACATTTATTCACAAGGCCTAAATATAAAAAATTACTGGAAGAAACTGATTCTCATTTTCACACCAGCAAGCCCAAGCAGAGTCTCGTTGTAAAGACTTGAACATCTTCAAATATGTTATAGTCTCCCTAACCCAGGTTCTCCCACTAAGCATTACAACAAAAGAACACTTAATGGTTGCTACTTTTATGATTTGTATTTTAAAATTAACAAATTGGCCATACAGATTTTAACAGCTTTTTCATTGTTTGCATCTACAATTACAACTGTGATAGTATAATGTGCACATGGAAAGACTTGGAAAATAAGTTACAATTATCATCTAATTTGATAGCAAGTCAAAACAAAATTGTGAACAAATTTTACTATATACTTGCAAGGTATACTAACATGCTATAAACTTTAAAGTAACTAAAGTAGCCTTGATGAGTTGAAGTGCAAAGCAGAATGTGGTGTAATTTAGTATGTTTTTCTATACATTTCTTTTTTTCTTCCATTTCTTCCAATTTCTTTCCAGTTTCTTAGTTTTCTTCCGGAGAACTGGAAGAAACACTTTTTCCATTCCTTCATTCTTCCGGAAGAATATTTATTCTTCCGGAAGTTTGCCAAACCCTTTACAGGGGTAGAGGATATTATACTAATGAGCAGAGTTCACTAGTGATCAAATTCTATTCTGATGGCGGGGGCCATTAACATTTTTAAATTACTCATGTACAGAAATGTTGGCATTATATAATCTATAACATATCTTGAAACTACTAGTACTAGCATATTGCAAACTGCACAACTGAAGGTACTAGTGTGTTACACCAACATACATGGGGTGTGTCCTTGCTATTCTCTGTGAGTAGCTAGTGTAATTAAACATGCCAGCACACTGACTAACCAACCTAGGCAAACATTAAGACGCAATGCATCAGGCTAGTATTATTAACATATAACCGCTAGGAACAAGTTATCTGCATGCCAAAAAATGCCTACTAATTGTCAGGGCAAAAATACAAAAGTATCCCCAAAACCGCATTTTGAACTCAAAAATTCAAAAATTTGTTCCATAGAAAGCACCAGCAAATTCTCACTACTTGCATAACTGTGAAAGTTTTCCAAGAATTGAACAAGATCCAAAGACTATTTTCTTTTTAGTGGCTGCCCTTGACTCTAAATCTTCTACTCGTGGGAAAAGCCTATCTATTGATAGGCTGAAAAATGGCACATTTCATTAATTTTTAAGCCTTTTTTTGTAGAAAATTAACATATCGGAATCCTTTCCATGTAGATACTTTCAAAATTGTAGAAAATCACCCTGATGCATGTCTCTATGTATTGGTATTAGTTTCTCACTCTCCCTTGCTGGATTATACTAATTTGGTCATATTTTTCCTAAAAATGCCAAAATATACAATTTTTCTCAAATGGTGTAGACTTTAACACGGTAAGTATTGGACGCATAATAACACTTGTCACGTGCGATATAACCCCTAAATGAACTATTATCTATTATCAAGATGAAAGCCTCATCATAGCAACTTTGAATAGATAATTTGCATATTTTTCTTAAAAATTCTCTTATTTTTCTTAGATGGGGAAAAATATACTTTTTCAAAATGGTGGTAACTATCACACGGTACATTATTGGATGCACACTAAAACTTAGCAAGTTCAATTTTTATGCGTATAACCCCTAATGATTATTTAGCTATTTCCCTCTTTCCCCCTCCTCCCCGTCGCAACGCAAAAAATAGGTCGGTTAGGCCTACATACACGTGTTTGTACGATTTACAAAATCAATGCACCCCGTCTCCAAAATCCTTACTATGCCACTGTGACACTGTCCTTACTTGAATGAGATGTGTGGTGTGTGTGGTGTGTGTGTTGGTGTGTGTGTGGTGTGTGTTTTTGCTTTGGGCGGGGGGGGGAGGGGGTGGGTGTGGGAAAGAGCGCCTTCGGCAACAGCTTACTTATGTTTAAACTACAAAGACAATTAGTAATAAACTAGAACGAATCATTTTTTCCTGTATGCCTACGAAATTATTCAATGGATTTTTGCACCCCACTTTGAAGTTTAAGTCATGTGCATGAAGACTGAACTCAAAAAGTCTTTCTGGAACATCTTTGGTTTGAAACTCATTTTTTCGTAAAAGATAAACTGGGGATTGTGTACCACCATGGTAAATGTGATACGTGACGTATTACGTAAACCGCCTTCACAAAACATTGAAGCTCATTCATCTTTTATTTGGCATGCGTTTCTATGAGAGCCCACAATAGGTGGTCTTGTTACACTTCGTGCGGCAGACATAGATCTTGAAAGAGTATAATTTAGCTTAAAATCATGGGCTACATTGCCAAAGTTGGTACCAAATCAGAGGGACTATACAGGGGTCGCGCTAAGTTGCGTTTCTGCGTCCAGGAGCCTATAGTTTATTTCGACGCATAAAATAAAACTTAGGACGAGCTATTGCGGCCGTACGGACGCACAAAACTCATGTTTACATCAAACACAAACGGTTGTTTTATAAGATTGCGTTCAAAATTTTGTGGATAATGAATCAAAAAAATGTAAGAACGTAACCACTAGCCAGTAAATTCGTCTCAATACCAATGCAGTAATTCCCAAGATCATTTGGTAAATGGTGGGTGAGTGCGTGAGTACGTGTAGAATGTAACCATAAGTACTTAGCACACAAAAAATCCCTCTATGAGAACCATTTTCACAATTTTCATACCCCACCATGAGACCCACAATCATTATAAGTGAGCTGATGACGTGTACTAATTGCAGATGCGCATGTGTATCGCCGGGTCGACGGAGTACCTACTGCCTTCATCGAATTCCCGAAGCGTTTCTCTCCCGGTACATGAGTCTGACAAAGTGACATCAAACGCTCACTTAACACGCATTGTGGGGAGAATTACGAAAAACGGGAATTGTTGAAAGATTGAAATGGCGGAAATAGAGCGATGAAATCTGTTGGAAACCACGGCGAATTATTAGACGACACTGTGCAGTGATAATGCCATGGACAGTGGCGTAAAGGCAGGGAACTAGTATGAAGTCCAATTTTCCGGAAGAAATGGGGAAAGAATAGATTGTGCAACCACCCTATGAATTCGACAGCCTCAACGGATAACTTACATGTCGAAGGATGTGATGAGTGGGTGGCTCCCGGCTATACCGAAATGTGAGGTAGAATTTCCTCCCTGGTTGTACTACGACGTAGACAAGTCGGCAATTTTCTGCAAAGTATGTTGATTTGCAATGGGAAAGAGTGCAGACTGAGCACTTTTACCGATATTAAGTTAACTTTGTTGAGCCAATAAAAAGAAGTTCATTGAGAATGAATGGAGAAGGGCAAAAGTGAGTTGAAGTTGGAATGGGTCATTCTTTATTTTAGAAATTATTACAGAACAATAAATCATCACATGTAAGTATTATCAGTTAAAGTGAAATCAGCTCTGAGGTGGGAACCAAAAACAACAATTTCTTGTTTACAAAAAGTGTAAAAATATCATGAAACAGTTTATTCTTATTAGACTCTTTGGATCAATTTTCAAAACTCTTCACGGACCGGTGTAAATATTAGCTGAAATGAAGATTAGCGTGGTACTAACCATACACTGGAGTGCAAATTTGCCGGCCCCCATAGTGACAAATCTAATGTTATGCGCTTAATCCAAGTATGTCAAAGTGGACCACGCCACTCGCACTCTGGACCCCCAAAATTCAAGACGGACCCCAAATTTGGAATCAAGGTAGCTAAGGGGTCAACTGGACCCCTTGTTTTAAACCCTAGCGCTACCCTGGGAAAATATATGTGGCACATTGCCTCAAAATGTAAAAGTGATCCATCAAAGTCTATTAATTAGTATGAACATTATGACTTGAATAGTCATTTGTTTGCTGGTGGTAGACAAGGGGGAGCATGACGAGGGGGAGATAAAATTGGGTTTCACTACCAAGGCAGCTTTTTTAAAGTCTAAATATCCTGCATACATTTACTTTTGTGTTGAATTAGATTATTACTTCCTCAAAGTTTATTGAAACTAAAATAAATATGTCTTAATTAGGCCTAATTAGCTAATTAAGAAATTAAAATGTAATTACGAATAATAGAGGCGACCGTCCAAGTTAACGCTTAATTAAAGTTAGTTTAGTGGGATAATCCAAAGAAATATTTGTCAAGTAGTGGGAATGTTTTCTTTTCCAAATAAAAATCAATTTAATTTGACACCTTGTTGAATTACAATTTTGTTTTAATTATAAGACACCAGATCACAGTAATGGTCACACATATTTTGGCGCACTAAAGTACTTAAATGACATTTCTTACTGACCAAAAGACTACAAGAGAAGGGTATTCATATACAAGTAAGACACTAAAACAGGGCTACATCCCACAGAGTGTGTTGTATATTCTGGCATTGATATCGCCTAGTTTAAAAAGCAGACGTTCATGTACTTACTTCAAAATGTTGATCATAAGACATTCTTCTAAATATTGCTCTTTAATGATGACTTCAGTCCGTGCTTGTTTTTAAAGATACACTAGTCCTGCTGAGCATGACGACTCTATGTACATTATCATGCCATTACTTACTCATAGAGGGAGTCATGCCAAAATCGTGTGTAACTGATATGGACAAATTTTTGTCTCAATCTCCATAATTTCACGCTTCATGCCAATAATTATTACCTGATTCCACCTGGAAAGTATTCCTTAGAGTGTTATCACAACTATAGTCCGTAATATCTCACCAACTTTTTATGAAGTGATATTTAATGACATTTCAAGACTGTACTTAAGATTCTGACCATTGACTAATTCCCTATTTTGGTATTGCCAGGTGCTTAATGAAAGCTTTAGCTTGTATTTAAAATTGGATATACTGGTGCTAAGGTAGTAGAGTGTTTAGCGAAAGAACCGGTGTTTATATGAAAATTGGAGGTGCCATGTTGTCAGTGGTCAAAATTTGAAGGCTACACAAAAATGTCATAGCTGATACACATATGTTTTGGGACTTCACTACAGACTGTTAAGCATACTGTCAAAGAAACGGTCAGGTTAGTTCCCAATATTGGACGAAGATAAACACATGCTACAGAGTAAGAATGGACAGTAGTTTTATGATTTGATATATGAACATTAGATCATGACTGTTCAATTGTGTATGAATTACATGTTACTGCTATGGGAAGCCCTGCTAACTACTAAATATTGCACTATAATGATACATGTAACGGGATTATTAAATTCTGGTCGTTAACCCGACATACATTAAGTAGGCATATATTAGACGACACAAAGCCCTTAAGAAATGTCGCCTTAAAGTGCATTCTTTTGTTAGAAATATAGTTATTACTCTAAGTTTTATATTAGTAAAGTGTTTCAGAGATCTTTAATGAGGTTTATAAGGGCATCTATAGGTTCACTATACTTTAAACCCATATCCCTAAAATGTGCATACTTTTTTTTGCGCTTGAAAAGATATTGCAAAAATTATTTTATTAAACGATACCTAACACGTTATATACATTCATTGGAAAGAGTTGTTTTGTGAGACTTGAAATAGATTGTTTTTTGTCAAAGGGTGTATCATGACTGTTTGAAATGAAATTTTAAAATGGAGCATTAAAAAAAAACAAACCACAAAAAAAGCTGATAATTTTGTTATCAAACTTTTATGACTGTACCCCCCTATGCCATTTTTCTGATCGCAATATTTGGATTCCTGGGACATTTCCTTTCAGAAAATGTCTACTTTTAATGGTATTAGGTGTATACTATAAATATATGATCATTAAACCCAAACGGGCGCGAAGACTTGTAAACCATGCAATGTAACGGAAATGGGCCCACATAGAAACGCATGGCCATTTTTGATGCGAAAGCTACTTCTTTCAAACGCACTATAAAGTGAAAGAAAAATGCGTAAATCTAAACTCTGGAAGCGTGGCCTTGTCAAGCCAAGAGCTCATCACAGGCTATGGGTAGGCTTCTGTACAGCAATGCCAATGGCAGAAGATCTTTTCTCCACTTACATTTACTTCTTATTTCCGCGCGAGAATTTGGCACCAATACTTGGGGAAAAAAATATGTTTCTTGCATAGTAAAGAATTCTACATAACTTGATATTGATTGCAAAAAGGATATAATTCGTACTGAAAATGACTGCTAAAAACTTTAAAAATAAATCCATAACTTTTGTTCACAAGGTCAATTTGGAAATAGCATATGGCTGAGAAGCTGATCATCCTAACTTCTCGAATCAAATCGGCGAGGATCCCGCCAATCACAACGAGCAGATTCCACTTTTCATTCATAAATTATATTTCGGATATTTACTGGAACTCTGAAAGTTGCCGAGGCCAAGGCTAATATTAGCCGTGATTGTCAATGGGGGACGCACAGTTGGCAAGCCAGCAAAAGAGGCACTTTAAAACACCATCGATGATACTTCGCCTTAAGAAAAGTTTTCCACGTTTCTCTATACCGTTTACGGAATGGAATAAATATACATTGCAATGCTATATTTGAGAAGGATGGCTGATTCTGTCGCAGCATTATTTTACTACATGCTTTTGTTGTGGGGAAAAACTCAAAATATTCCAAGACGTGGTGAGACCCACGCACAGGTCTGTGTGCAGCGGTTTCGGTCCCCGATTACGTAACGGGGATTGAACTGCCTAATCTAGTACCGGGGGATAGTTGCTGCTGCGCGCAAAAAACGTTTTTGTCTTTCATTCATCTTTTAACATTGACATACGTATATCAGCAATTGTAAGGTTATGCCGCTGTACATGGACTTTGTATCAAACAAAAGCAATGCCAAATTTAAGATCATATGACATCATCAGATTTTTCAAACTTATTACCTCAAACAGGACTCTGTAGCATTCTTACATATACTAAACTACAGAACAAGAATCCACACACTGTTTTCATTCACCCAAACTGCGAAAATTGGATGATTTTCAACGCGAATTTTTACTCCCTAAAACTGGCATGAGTGAGTGGTTGCCACTTTCGGAGTTTGGTGGGTCAAGGATCGACCGCTTCATTTTGTTGTCAACAAAACAACGTGTGGATTCTTGTCTGTAGTATTGACTATCCTGTTTGAGGTAATTTGAAAACTCTTCTTGATGATGTCAGATGACTTTAAAATTGGCATTTGCTTATTGTTGAAACCAAGTCCATGTACAGCTGCATAACCTTTACGTTAGCTGAATATATACGATAATGTCCAATGTTAAAAGATGAATCAAAGACAAAATTTTCTGCTCCGCAGAACTAGACCGGGGTATGACACTCTGAGCATCATGATTGTTTCAAATAACGGGGGAACCTCTATACCGGTAATACGCGGTATAAATTTTCCGGTACTGCGTTTACCGATTCTGCCTACAACAGGCTACATTAACAATTTCTAGATTCCCACTTGTCATTTTCATGATTTAGGTCATGACTTCAGTTTACCACATGCATATGGTTGCAGTACAGTTATGCCGGGAAATATCGTTACAAATGCAATTAAAGCATGTTGTGGAGTAATGCACACTGTGAAAGTACGACCAAAAAAATGTTTTCATAGCTGTCTGTCTAGCTAGGCCAACAGAAGTGCAGACGGTGACGGTGGGAGTAGCTTGACGACTTTCTATACATGTCATAATTTGCCAGCAACTACAACTCAAACGGAGTGCAAATCATTACACAAGTTTCTTCATTTTTCCTTGTGGTTCTAGCATGTCCATTTCGTCTTGTGGATGTCCCGTTTATCCATGTTTATTCGTCATTTATGGAAGAATTGCTTCCACTGTGATCGCGACTTGTCCTCCATCGCCATTTTGTATACCACTGACCTTCTCCACATCCTTTCTTAGTACTTGTGTACAACTGGTGCAGCAAAATATGCGTCTGGCTGTGCTGCAGACTAGAGTAGCTCAGTATGATCACGTGACTTCTTTCCCATGCTGGTTCCCTTGACAAACTCATCTTGTATATGGATTTAACCAATTCCTGCATTCGAAACAATCTGTATGCAATCGAGACTACTTGTATAAATTAACAAAAGTCTCCTTCTGTGTATTTCCTTGTTTGAATATTGGAGCAGATGGGTTAGTTTTCTGGGTTATTTTTCACCATAATTAAAAATTTGATTTGTTTTCTCTTTCTTTCTGTCTGATCAAAAACCGCTATTTTTTCACCTGTATAATTGTAGTTTGGCTTTTTACCCCTTCCTTTTTTTTTTAATTTTAGTTTGTCCCCTCTTCAGAGCAGAGCTACAACGCGTACGTATTAAACATTATGCTTCTCTCTACGGCGCTTAAAATAGTCACTAATTTAAAACAGAACACTGAAAATTTCACTTACGCTTGATTAATTTTTATCAAAGAAAATTAACGATAACAATTGTCTATACTTGAGAACCTTGAGCCGGTTCAATATTTCACGGGAGATTTTAAATCACTCTGAAATCACCTTGAAAAAAATATTATTTTATTGTTATTAATATTGGTCGGAAAAGGGGTGTTAATTTCATATCCGATATTTTGGATGAAAAGGGTAATTTCTCCTCACTCACAGTTAATGTAAAATCCGTACAAATTTCATAGAATATAGTGGATTTAGGCAGGAGATAAAAAAACTGGCTTTCAAATTAGTGGAAGCTGTTATGTGCTTCTCCCAAAGATTCCTTTCAATTGTTATTATTTTTAAAAGATAAAAGAAAGGATCTCGAAGATAAAACGTGGAAACTAGGCATAAGCCGTATTTCATGTTGCAATAATTACAAGTACTTGGGCGTTAAATTTTAAAAAAGGTACACAGACTCATTGGTTATATAATCCATCCTTGACGGGCAATATGATTTCAATAGGATATACATGGTGATATTCTTTGGCGCCATAACTTAGCTCTTCCCGTGTATTAACTATGCAAAGCTCGTGTGGAACTTGTGAGATGCGGCAGACGTCAAAGGCTCGAAAATCTGGCGTTACAAATGGCAGACCTACTTAAAGCACCCCGCAACACTCCATGGGGGCGGCCTTTATGGCGCTTGGTGGTTGGGCGGGTGGCGCAGTTGGCAGTGCGATTAGATGAATATCAACTTATTTTTGCTCGACATTCAATCGATGATATGGCTCTTTGGCCAAGTTGCTATTTAATACATGTTAGCCTTAATTGTGATTTGATTGCGTATTAGATTTCAGTGGCTTTCGCCGATTAAACTGCACTCGTTAATTGTGGTATGGATCACATTTTTACGTATGTAACAACGTAAAGTCACGCTGGGTTCGTTCTTCGTTCGTTCGTGCCAGTCCAAAATCACAGTGGAGACCCGTCCCCACCAGCCGACCACCCCCTGCCAACAGGCCGTGCTGGGGCCCATGTGGGTTTTGTGTGGGAAGCTGGGCTATAGTGGGCATGGGTTTTATGGGGGCTATTTCCTTGGCCCATGTGGGTTGTAAACGGGTAACCCATGATGGGTTTAATGCCTCAGGGGCCAATTTGGTTTTGTTATATGGGGCATGGTGGACATGGGTATCATGTTGGCTATTCCTGATGGGCCCTGTCGGCAACCCATTATGGGTGATTTAGTGGGCTTACTTGTGTTGGTCCCATTTGGGATTAATCTGGGCTACCCATTCACTGTTTTACCTCAAGTTAATGGTCAGTGGGGCCCAATTGGGTTTTCACGTGGTTACATGGGCCTACGTGGGCATGGGAATTACATGGGCTTTTCTAAATGGGCCAGTGTAGTTGTTAAAGGGGAACTGATAGGCTTCTTTTACTGGGCTTTAAGGGGTTTCCCAAATGGGGCCATTGGAGGTTTTAATGGGTCAAAGATGAGTTTCTTTAATTGAGGCTTTAAGTGGGGTTCCTAATGGGGCCATTTAGGTTTTCAATTGGCCGGCTGAGTTTATTTTACTCATATGCAACAGGATGCATGGGCACCAGGGTCCCATTTGAGCAGTTGTGTGGTAAAATGTTTATTTAAGGCAATAAACTACATCCCTGTCGATATGAAAAAAAAATGGCAAAACATACACGTTTAATCAGTTTTAACTTCAAACAATCCTTGAAAATAATCTATTTGATGCCAATTTGTCAGTAAGAACAAGTGGTCGACTGGATTAGAGCATTCTAGAATATTAAGATTGAAGGTCCCCGGTTCGATCCACCAAGGTAAGTAATACAATTGTAACCATGTTAGTATGAGAGGCCTGCAAGTGATGATGCCTAATGAATAGTTGGGATTTAAAAACAATATCCAACCGTACTTAGAACTCTTTGTTTTTCTTTAATTAAAGAATATAATACCGTTAACCCTGCACGCTTGCCACTTAGGACCCATTGAATCCCGACGACAAAAACAAGTGGGCCCCAGGTGGAAGCCAATGAGGGGCCCAGGGGAAGTCAGCCACAAATGGACCCAAGTGGGGCCCATGTCCACAGTGTGAGGGGCAGTTTCATCATCCCGGCCGACCAGGCCCGGAACTCCCCCCGGGGACCTGCCAAACCCCCAGCAGCCAACCACGATGTGGACAAGGGCATTGGCCCTCCCACCGCAGCCTGGTTGATGGTTCCACTCGATCTCTGCGAAGGAAGTCCCCGTACGACCAACGCCAGCTCCGAGTCTGCCGAGGGCCGACCCACGCCCTCCACCACCAGGCACAGCCCTTGGGCTTGCTAGATGGGTTGTCCACAACAAAACTGCTCTTAGGTCAAAAAGTAGAGGATGCCATTGCTCCAACCATTGTAATGAGCCAATGAATGATCGATTCGAAGGATACTGTGCACGGCAGTGTCAGGATTGGGTAGCAAGTGAAGTGATCGTGGAAAATTCTCTACCTTAAAGGGTGTTGGTGGTGGTGGGACAAGGCCATCAGGTTCATCACATTTCTGGCGAGCTTGATCGTCTGAAGGTTCCTCCCAAGGACCTGCAGGAGCCATGCCA
This sequence comes from Ophioderma brevispina, assembly GCA_023653785.1. Lineage (NCBI taxonomy): Eukaryota > Metazoa > Echinodermata > Ophiuroidea > Amphilepidida > Ophiodermatidae > Ophioderma > Ophioderma brevispina. The sequence goes on along the minus strand of JAMKCH010014992.1, from coordinate 41,615 downwards.
GCAGAATTGGGAGGTACCCACAGGCGCCGCCAAAAGGCAACCACCAACAAGTCCACGCATCACCCAGAACGCACGCAACCTGTGCGAACGCCGCCGCGACCCCACACCGGTGCGGACACCCAAGCAGCGGAGCCGCCAAGGCAAACAAGCCGATGCATGCAAGGCGCCCAAAGGGACGCACCCCAACCAGCCCCGAGAGCCCCCGCGGAGGCCGACACGAGACCGCGCCCCCGGCAGCGACCCCCGACCCGGCGTGCTGACCGAAGCAAGGCCGCGTCCACGCGAGCCAAGGCACCCCGGCGCCCACGGCCAAAGTGACAGCCCTCTCCACCCAGAAGTGACGCCTAGCTGCCCCTGCGCATCGACCCGCCAGTGGAAGGAAAACAGAGCCCGGACGGCCCGGGCCCGCCGAAAGGCCCCAGCCGACACCGGTGAAGAACTGGCCCACAGCGACCAGGTCCCTCCGAGCACCGCCTCCCAAGGACCCAAAGGAGTCAGCAGCCACCCCAAGCGCCCGCGCCGCCCCGCGCAGAGCACCGCGACAATCTCCCCCTGGCACACCTGAGACGCAAATGTTGAAACGACCGGGCGCCAGGACAGAACCCCGCGGGGTAAATATTTTAACAACGTTAATAGTACGTTTCAAAACACAACTTTGGCTCAATAATGCGTCATCAAAAATCATCTCTTTCAGATTATGTCTTGTACAAAAGGTCCCTTGCGTAGAGACGTATTAAAATTGATAAGACCGACTTTTACGGAGTCAGTCTTAAATTTAAGGCACGGTCCAACACTAAGTTCCGCTAAAATGGTAGGATTTTTCATGGAATGCGGGTATGAGTGAGATATGCAACGTTTGCAGTAATGGTAAAGAATTTTACGCCATTTCCTTGTCACCTCAAGGCGTACAAATCAAATCAGATCTGATGAATACCTGAAAACAATTGAGGAGAAGACTATTTCAGATAGTGGTTAGAGGGTCTGGAGTTCATTTATTGCAGGGGACCTTAAATACAAAACATTGTCTTACACTAGGTGGGCTGAAGACCCGAACAGACCATGGCCGATTCTCATCTTGATATTTTGATACATTTTGTAAATCATTTTTAAAACGTGCTGGTCGGTCAGACGATCCATTTTAAATCACGAGTTCCTTTTTCATTATGTCTATTGGTGAATATTGTATATATTTTGCTGATTGTAACTTTTGTTGTTCTGTATTTTTCATGATGGAACGCACCGTCGGGTAGACGTGTGCCGCGGTCGTTTCCCCCAGTGTTATGCCAAATACCTACATAAATCACATATAAGAAGGTGGTTAGAAAATTCACAGAGAAGTGGAACAACAAAATGAAATTTCTCTCAACCTTTTTTACAGGTAATGTAAAAATTCGTACAAAATTTTCATAGAATATAGTGGAGTTAGTTATAAAGGCAGTAAAAAACGCTTTCAAAAATTTAGTGGATGGAAGCTGTTAATGTAGCTCTCCCAAAGATGCCTTTCAATTTTGAATTGATTTTGTAAAAGATAAGAAAGGATCTCGAAGGATTTATATAAGAAGGTGGTTAGAAAATTCACAGAGAAGTGGAACAACAAAATGAATTGCATTACGACTTGGTCAATTGTCAACTATCCTCTTTTAAAATGTACCATGCATACAAAATTGAGATGGTTCTTTAAAATGTCATCGTATTTTGGTGTTAATTCTTTCTGTTTATGATTCAGAGTTAGGTACAGTTTTCTGTATAAGGAGGAGGAAACATGAAAGGTGCAACGAGAGATTTCACATATCAGGTTGTCCCTAAAAAAAATAGGAAAGTTCTGTAATTTGTGCCCTGATATAAAGATGATCAAAAATATCCCAATCTGAAAAGGATTTTACGCTGAGATTGAGAACATGTCTCGTTGGTACAAAAATTGTGAAATTTCAATTTCGTATAGGAGCAAATACGAAAATTTCAGCCTAGGTTTTGTACACTGAAAATATAAAGAAAATCAAAATCACCCTTTTTTCTCTCTTTTACGAAATTCTGTATATAAGACAGGGTAAGAAATCTATTGAGTTAGTGTCTAATCAATTTGAAATTACTATTATGACACAATATTTGGGTGCCTCCAAATTCTATGCCACCTTTTATTCACCGTTTTGTGAATGTGGTTACCACTCCTTTTGGAATAAGATTATAAAGTGGTTTAAGGATCTTCTCAATATTAATATTACTATTGATAAAGATATGGCTTGTTTGGGATAAGGGATTTAGAATTAATTCAACAGACCGTTAACCTGATATATTAATCGGTCGTTTTAAATTTATAAAATTGAAAAGAATTAGCGGCATCCAAATTGTGTGCTCTTCGGGATGAGGTAAAAAAAGGTATTCATAATTGTGAAGAAATATATCTTCACCAAGAAGAACAGTTCAGGTTCGAAGTTAAGTTTAACCAGGAAGAAAATGGCCGCGATGACTATTCGGCGTTATTATAGTTGAAAGTTGGTTTGTTTAATCTATTTGTCAATTGTTTATTGTGAAGTTTTTTTTGCTTCAAAATGGGTATTGTACAGTAACAGTATTGTATTTTTGGATGTTTTGTATTGATTAAATGTGAGAATAATTGTTTTTCCTCTTGTGGAAAAAAATACTTTGTTATTATTATTATTATAATAAGATTGATAAAAAAATAATGATCAACTTTTTTTGTTGTATAATTCATTTGAAGGAATTTTAGCCGTGGTTACTCTAAATTCGAATTCCAGCGTGATTTTCAGTTTCAAACGTTCATACTGACACAACGTGACGCGTGCTCTTCAGCTCAAGAAAACCCTTGAAATTGATATTTAAGAACCATTTCATTATCAAGACCTAAATGTCCGGGTGTGTGGAAATAGTGTTGTGGAATAGTTAGTTGAATAATTCCAAACAATAAGAAGGTGAAAGTGATCCCTTAGGCGGGGAATATGCACAAGGGAGAATAGACCGTATTCAATAGCCAGCCATGTTGGTGGAAAGATGGACGCCTTCAGTACTACAATAATTCACTGTCCAATGATCCCTGTGCCAATCGCTAACACGGATCGATTTGACGGTGAAGGTATTGTAGTCTGGAATGTTGCATTTTCTTGTTCCACCACCCGCCAACACGTCTGGTGGCTGACGTCATCTTGGAATACGGTCTATAGGGGTATATTGTTCTTCCCACAATGCATTTCTTTCCAATAAAATTTTGCACTGGCTCGCCATGAGTTATAAGAATGGAATGGTTTGGTTACTTAGGTACTTTCGTTCACTACAATCATGTGAAACCAGTTGCAAAAATTCGAAGAACTGGCATTGTAAAAAGAACACCTATACAGGGCTCTTCTTGCACAAGAGATCTCTTTCTCTCCTTTTTTTTTGGGGGGGGGGGGGGGGGTGGGTTGGTGAGTGGTGAAATCTGTGCCCTGTAGGGAACTATCAGTGCAGAAATTCATACTTCGATACCCTTTCCGGGATATTTAAGCTTATTTAGAGGGAACCTAAATGTCTGATATCCTTTCAGGGCCCGGGGGTGTAAAGTTGATACAATTTCGGAGACTTTTGGGAGAAAAATGACGAATTTGATACACTTTCTAGCCGGGCTTTCCGTAATCACTCTTCCGAATATTCGACTCATTTTTTACTTTTTCCAAAAGATCTTCTGGAGAGGTGGATCTGAGTGAGTCTAGAAATTCGCTCTGATATAGATGCTGTGACCTATGATGTCAATATTGACATTCAGGACACCCACTGTTTTTACTGGCAGGCAAAATCTTACAGTAGTTCAATGAAAGACCACATAAATCTGGTCATAAATTACTTGACAGAAGCTTTCTGATCTAAATCGGTCACAATATGCAATGTAGATTAGGCATTCAGAATGCTTAAATTACTGAATGTTGGGGATTATTTAATTTGAAACCAAAGTTTTATGAGGCAGAAAAAGCGAACTTCCCTGTGCAAAGTAAGCTAGTTATAGGGGTTCTTGCCTGCCAGTTATCTCTTACAACAACAGGGGGCGCCACAAACATAAGCAAATGTCACATCATCTATTTAGGTTGTGAGAAATCGAGCGAGGAGTGGCGCGACAAGCTGCACAAATTAAAAGTGGCATTTATTGTGATTGTTTTCCATTTATTGAGGAGCAAATATTAACGTTATCTTCAGAAGGATAGTAAATGAAATGAAGCAAGGAATATGAAAGGGCGAATATAAGACCGGTTCTGAAACCACGAAGGCAGATGTTTGTTATCCTTGAATGTTGAGTGGCGGCGCCGGAGGGGGGGGGGGCTCATAGGGAAAATTCACCCGATTTTTTTCCTTTTCCCCAGTTTTGCAAAAAAAATAGCGATTTTTGGACCAACATTGGTTTTAAAATCTCAAAACCTTGTGACGTTTTGGTCCCCCGTAATTTCACTTCCCCCAAACAAATTTCGCTTTTCCCCCCACCATCCCACACCCGTTCCCGCCCCCCCCACCCCACACCCCGAAAAAAGAAGTCTGACGCCTCCACTGGTGTATGTGATAGACTCTGTAGATTGCACCTAGTCGGTCAGACTGTTACATATTGTAATTATTTTTTAATGTATTTTCATTATGCATTCTGACACTACAAGGATATGCGGATAGTGAAAGAATATTTTGGGGTCGAGTGATATTTTTGCGCCTCCGAGCGGCCAAAAGTATGCTTTCGCCGATTTAAGTATACTTTTTTATTGGAGGCATGGGGAAAGTTTTTTTACATACCAAAGGGGCGGGGCGTTTTTTTTAAGTATATACCAGAAAATGGTGACCAAGTTTCATTCAATATACAAATCACCCTAAATAATGAAAATAGATTAAACATATACAGTGCAAACCAATATGATTTGGGAAATTAGATTGCTTTGGAGTGGAAATTGCCCAAGATATGGTCTATTGTGTCTTCAAGGAAATATGTCATGATTCTGAAATATTTGGAAATTTGGTATGGATGGAAAGCGTAAGTAACTTAGATTAATATAAATCAAAATAAGTTGAAAATTGTCCACATTTGTTGCGTATTTTGCCCTTTTAATTTTCCCCCCAATTGCTTAATCGAAACGCCCCCCCCCATTCCGACAAATCCACATCGCAGGCAAATGGTGACGTCAATGTGATGAACTCATATCGCAGTTTTGGCCACTTTCCTACTCGAGTGAACTGCGATCGATGTGTTTTAAGATCAATAAATTATTTATTTTTGATTTTATAACACATATTTCATTGCATACACAAAAATCTAATTTCACCAGGGAAATATAAAAAAAAAAAAAAAAAAGTGAGCATTGGTCATCACTTTGGCGTCAAGAGGCAAGCAAAATTGGGCGCTTGTGATCAATGAAGCATGGCGAAACATCCGCCAGTTTTCTTCGTATTTATGTAAAAAAGCAAAAAATTAAGGTCTCTATTTTGTTAATTTTACATCAAAGTTTTGTTATTATTTTTTCGGGAATTGTGATTGTATTGTACATATTTTTATGAATGTAAGTCAAAACTGAGCTTGACAAAAGTCTTGGACATATTTCCTTTAAGGTATCTTATAGCCTGTCTCGGGGCGTCTTATATAGTCTTGGTAGCATGTGTAAAACTGTCATCTTTCTGTTTTGGAGGCGAGGAGTTGCAATATGTCAAGTATATTTTTTTCCTTGGTTTATATTGAGTAAAAATTCGCCATGAACATGATAGTGGTAAAGGTCCGAAACCCCGTTTTCAAGGTTTAAACCAAAACACTTACAAACAAAAAAACAAAAAAAAAACAAACCCGCGCGCCAGGCAGTGGCGGAACCAGGCATTTTTTTTTAGGACTGCAAGGAGGGGGCATTATTTAGGGGGGTGGAAGCATATATTAAAATGTTTAATCTATATAGGCCTATGTGTTTTCACTGTAAATTGGCGTTCGTGTGTGCAGAAATCACTAATTTTAGGGGGGGGGGGGTAAGGGGGGGCAGATTCCTTCACCGGGGTGGCAGCTTCCCCCTCCCTTTCCACCTCTGCTACGCCACTGGCGACGAACGGGCTAAGGCTATCACTTTTATATAACATCCATTTACGTCGCAGGCTACATTTTATTGTTCATTCCACAATCAAAATGGCCAAAACTTTTTATACGTTTGTATGAAAGGAATATCATCACAACCGGTCCCGGGGTGGTAGAACTCTAAGGGTTTATACTACCATCCTGATATAGCCCCGCCAACTATATCATAAATACGAAAAATTGGGAACGAGGTTTGTACAAGTCATAAGTATGCAATTAGGTATTGCATTTAATTCCGTCAAAAGCTACTGCACATCGACATACAGCGCATGACGGAATCATTTTGTAATACCTCATTGGCATTTGGGACAATCTATTGAAAAAGTTACCGAAAATTTGACATCCAGAAGGGGGGGGGAAGAGGAGAGGGAGGAAGAAACAAAAAAAAAATGACAGAAAGCGCAAGACAAAATCTATTCAAACTCCGACAAGTTTCCAATCTAAGCGTCACTGATGACACTGATTGACTCTATGTTCCAAGATATAGGTCTCCGAATCTCCGAAGAATTGCAACAAAATGGGCCCTCAAAATTGAATACACGCTGGGATCCTGTCAATTTGACTATTAGAAGTGAATGACGAATTTATTTATTCCAGGTAGAGTTATCATACTTATCCAGACTAACAAATACTGTAATTTGCATTTTAGGAATTGTTAGATTGTTTTGAAGAGGAAACATGAAATTCTCACTTTTGGAAAAGCTCGGTTATTGTCAGCATCAAACCAGTGTACCTGATCGAGTGGATCCTGCTGCCGCAAACAAGAACGGGAATCAGCTTCTCTGCGTCAGGATGGGACGTTTCATAAAGAAGTCCCATTGATGCAAATGAGGTATTACAATTGATCAGTCATGCCGCTGTATGAAGTTGGGCAGTAGTGCTTGACGGAATGAATGGCAACAAAACCTCATTGCATCAAGGGGAACACCTTCTATATGAAACGTCTACCGAATAAGGTGAATAGATCGGTAAACTCAAAACGTTATGAAAAGTAAGCCTTACCAAAATGTAGACCAAACCGTTCAATGATGAAAAGATTGCACACAGCCAAAAACGTAAGTAAACAAAGTGGAAAAAAAGTTAGACAAATTTACAACGTAAGAGTAATTAAAAAAAAAGATTCCATAGGTTGTAGACTAGCTGTAGGGTACAGAAAAAAGAAAGAAACGAAACGAATATAACTTAGGCCCTGATACTTGATATAATTCCAGTCGCAGCGAGCGAGTTCTGCGCATGCGAAAACTTGATCTTTGATTCAAAAATTCGGTTGTTGCGCCGCCAAGCGCTCGCTGCCAGTGGGGAAAGTAAGTATTGTGCTTTAGGTGACTTCCATTGGTCTAATCCCAATTAGCTATGGCTTTTGTCTAACTCCAATTGGTCTTAATACAATTGTATAATAACCATTTAGACTAATAACACTTAGTCTAATAGGGCCATGTAATTCTAATATTCATCTGGTTATCTAATATCGTCTAATATCCATATTGTATAGAACCGAATTGGTCTAATGCCATTGGTCTAATACACATATGGTCTAATATTCCATTTGGTGTAATTTATCTGGTCTAATATCCTCTGGTCTAATACATTTGGTCTAATATCGAATTGGTTTAAAATCCATTTGAGTCAATATCATTTAGTCTAATATTAATTTGGTCTAATACCCATTGGGTCTATTAACCATTTGGTCTAATATCCATTTGGTTAATGTCCATTGGTCTAATATCCATTTGGTCTATATTTAAATCAATGTTTAAAGATCCAATTATGTGGGATTGAACATCCAAATGGGATATTAGACCAAATGAGTAATTATTAGCCAAGTGGACATTAGACCAAGTGGTATTAGACCAAATGGGATATTAGACCAAATGGGATATGACCAAATGGAATATTAGCCAAATGAACATTAGACCAAATGGGTATAAGACCAAATGGATATTAGACAGATTGGATATTAGACCAGATGGCTATTAGACCAAATTGGTATTAGACCAATATCGATTTCAAATTTTTAAAAAAAAAAAAAAAAAAAAAAAAAAAAAATGAGAATTAGACAAAATGGTTTTTTTGTGGTTATTCGACCAAGTGGTAGTAGGCAAGGGCCTTTAGACTAGATGGGCATTAGACCAAATGGATATTAGACATTCTTATTGTTAGTAAATTGGATGTTAGACTAAATGGTTTATAAACAAATGGTATTAGACCATATGGGTTTAGACGATATTTGAAGCTAGACCAAGTGGCTATTAGACCCAATGGGGATTAGACCAAAATGGCAATAAACCGTGCTTTAAACCATTTTCACTGCAGCAGCTGTTGACATGCGGCTGAAATGAAAACAGCCTCCCCTGCGCTGACAAGGCAGGAGAGATAGCAATGTCAAATGCAAAAATTGACCGATTCGGGAGGTTTTCTTTAACTTTACAACACGTAGCAGCAAATTTCATATTGTTTCGTTTATTCATTGGTATGGGAAATTTGGTCAGGAGCAGAATGATACTGGAGGATGGACTTTGTAGCTATAGGCACTGGTGGTGTGGCACAGTTTCTTTATTATAAGCTGGTGGTTCTAGAACTTTCTTTTGCAATATGGTTCTTAAAAGATTCCTCTTTGAAATAAGTTAACTAATAAGTATTAGAGTGTTCTTGTCATGACTCATCCCTTTCTCGAGAATTACATTAATTTATAGAGAACGACAAAAACGGAAGAAATTACATTGAGAAACTACCAAAATAGTTAACTTCAAACTGATTAAAAAAATCATAAATTTGTGAACGTTCTTCATTACAGCCTAAACGGGTTTGCATTGTGGAACTTTTTTAAAGTGAAGGGTGCAAACAGTTAACCTGATATACAGTATATTCCTTTACATTTCACATACGAAGAAACAAAAGCTGAAAATTATGGTAAATCTATGTGTTATCTATTTTTATGCTAAGTCGACACCCTTCTTTCTAAATGTGCATGTAAACTACCATTTATTGCTTGTTTTGATTGTCTTTACCAACATATATATCATTTTTATGTGCTTCTGTAAATACTGGATGGGTGCCACTCTCCTTAAAACACGCTTTCGTTTTCCTGCATCCACATCTCTTTGCAAATTCTATACTATATATATGTATTTCATTCTGATTTTTTTTTTCAATATACGATTAATCATTTAATAATTTTATGATTGTTTATATTGTACTTGTGCAATGAGATGAAATAAACATGAAACCTGAACAACCTTAAAAGTTTGAAGTGAATGTGTTGTACTGTAAAAACCTAGTGTGGAATAACCCCATCTTTAGGAATTTATATTTTCGGTTAAAATGGTAACCTTTTTGGAATTGCCCGCAATTTGCACAATATATTTTAATGGTACAAAATGAAAAACTAAAGCATTCACAGAAAATTATTTATTCATAACAGTTAGTATTTGAATTAATAGTTAGTATAGAACAGGATGAGTGAACCAGTTGAACTATAGATAGAAAACGTGATATCACTACGATAAATCATTTGCAACCAAAATGAAAATCTGAAGACGCTCTCTGTTTTTTTAAATGCTTGAAAATGAAAGAGTAACATCACGTTAGGAAAAAATTGTATTTTAGGGTGAAATTGTTACATTTCGGGGAATTGCGCATTGGAATAACAATAAAGACACAAGATCTTGTACGTATGACATTTAGACCGTAACAAATATAAAAAAGTATAAAATAGTGAGTAAAAAACAAGCCCTTTCGAACAGAATTGAAACAGTGAACTATGGACAACAGCTAATATCACTAAGTCCCAAAGCTATACCAACTTGAGCTAGCGAAGGACGTCTGTTCACAATTTTGAACAAAATGCATGATATGGTTAGGGATGATATTATTGGAATAAAAATACACAAAATAGGGGTAAGTATGTGTGTGTGTGTTGTGGGTGGTGTGTGTGTGGTGTGGTGTGTGTGGTGTGTGTGTGTGTGTGTGTGCGTGTGTTCCAGTTTGGTTTAGTTTTCGTTTTTTTCGCGTGTCTTCGAGAAGTGTATAAGTCCGATTTAAACCAGATTGGGGTGGTTAAGTGTGCTATAGGGGTTCTTTCACGTTTGGGTAGGTTTTCTTTTTCCACGTCTCTTCGAAAAGTTTAAGGCCAATTTAAACCAGACATGGGGTTAAGTTGCAAAGGGGTCCTTCCTATGGGATGATGTCGAAGGTCATAAACCAAGGGTCAAATGTCATCTGAGGTCATGCTCAGACTGCTATCGTGCCCAGGGATGATGCAAGTGTACTTGCATATTTTTAAAATGTTTTGAAAAAGAATTAACATCACTTTCATTAGGAAAATTGTATTTAGGTGATGAAATGGTGAATGGAAATTGTTTATTTCGTGATTGCGTCTTGGAAATAACAATTAAACAAAAAAACTAAGACCCAAGATCTTGTACGTCAATTCAGTTGTAAAAGAAAACTAGTGAGTAAAGTAAAAATACCCCTCCTTCGAATCGGATATTGGATTTGACCACATGGCCTTAGATAAAAGCTACCACACAATGGCCAGACAGAGTATTTGCAACATAGACCGTTTTCAACACGACAGGCAGAGGTGTTATCATGAATGGCAGTGGAGGCGCCGGGAGGGGGGGGGGGGCTCATAGGGGACAAATCCCATATTTTTCTTTTCCCCCAGTTTGGCAAAAAAATAGCGATTTGGGAACAAAAGTGGTTAAATGCTCAAACGTGTTGACGTTGGTCCCCCCGGTAAGGGCACGGCCCCAAACAAAAGGGCGCGGGGCCCCCACCCGCCCCCACCCCTTCCGCCCCCCCCCCCCCAACACCCCCGCCGTCTGCCGCTGCCCTGTGCCCTGTGCTCGCTCTGTAGCTTGCACCATCGTCGGTTCCGCCTTCCATTTCCTATTTTCACTGTATTTCCTATGCCTCTGGCACTTCCCCAGGCTCTGGGCCGTGCCCTGCAGTCCTATGCCCGTGACAGACCAGTACTCTTTTGGGTCGCGTGTCTCTTTTTTGCCCGCCCTCCGCCTGCGGCAACAGTCTGCTTTCGCGCTTCCGTTACTTTTTTCTTTGGCTGCCTGGGGACCGTTTTTTTCCATTCCCCGGGGGGGGGGTTTTTTTTTCGTTCTCACTACCCCCGCACCTGGTGCCCCACCGTTTCCTTCCCTATACCACCTCACCCTCCCTTACTGCCCTAGCTTCTCGCCCTACCCGCTGCCCCCCCCCCATCCGCTTTGGGGCCCTTCGATGCTTTGGAGTTTGGTTTGAATTGCCAGATATGGTATATTGTGTCTTAAAGAAATATGTCATGAGTTGAATATTTGGAAAATTTGGTCTGGATGGAAAGCTTAAGTAACGTAGATTACATATCAATCAAAATTAAGTTGAAAATTGTCACATTTGTGAGATTTGCCCTTGTAATTTTCCGCCCAATACCTTACTCGAAAAAAACGATTTCCGACAAATCCACCTATCGCAGGCAAAGGTGACGTTAAAGTGAGGACCATCAATCGCAGTTGTTGGCCCACTTTCCTATTCGTGGGAACTTTGCGATCGATGTGTTTTTATATCAATCATTAGTGTTGGCCAGAGTGTAAACTTTTCATGCATACACAAAAAATCTCATTTTCACCAGCAAAATAAAAACACGTGAGCAGTGTCATTCACTTTGACGTCACGAGGAGAGCAAAATTGGGCGTTTGGATCAAGAAGAGTGTGATTGGCGAAAATCCGCCCGTTTTTTCGTATGTCAAAAAAAGTAAAATTTTTTTTTATGTTTTTTGGTTTTTTTAATTTTACATTCAAATTGTATTATTTTTCGGGGATAGTCGTGATGATTACATAATTTTATGAATGTGTAAGTCCAAACTGAGCTTGACAAAAATCTTGACATATTCCTTTAAGTATATCGAGACTGTCTGTCTCGGGGCGTCTTATAGTCTTGGTAGCATGTTGTAAACAATGTCTCATCTTTCTTGTTTGGAGCGAGGAGAGGAGTAGGAGTTGCAATGTCAGTATAATTTTTCTTCCTGAGTTTATATTGAGTAAAATTCGCATGAAACATGATAGTTGTAGTGTAAAGAGTTCCGCAACCCGTTTCCAAGGTTTTAAAAACAAAAAAACACATATAAAAAACAAAAAAACAAAACAAAAAAAAAACCCGAGCGCCAGGCAGTGGCGTAAAACCAGCATTTTTTCAGGAATGGCAAGGGGGGGGGGGGGCCAAATATTATTTTGGGGGAAGCATTTATTAAAATGTTTTAATAATTATAGGCCTATGTTTGTTTTTCACTGAATTGGCGTGTGTGCAGAAAGAAATCACTAATTTTTCAGGGGGGGGGGGTAAGGGAGGGGGAAGATTCCTCACAAGGGGTGCAGCTTCCCCCCTTCCACCTCTTGTACGCCACTGGCGAGAAAGGCTATCACTTTTATAACATCCATTTGTGACGTCGCAAAGGCAGACATTTTCTTGTCATTCCCCAAATCAAAGGCCAAAACTTTTATACGTTTATGATAGGACAATATCATCACAACCGGTCCCCTCGGGGTTGTTACGCAACTATTATAACCCAGGAGATAGCACAAATTTGTAAAAACATCTCAAGTACAAAAGTTTGAGTGATTAATAGTGAACAGAATGACAGGACCCCCTGAAAGCGATTCTTAAGTGCCGACAAAGTGGTGCAGTTAGAGAGGGGGCCCAACAACAAAGTTTTGTACAGGGGTCAAATTGTAAATTGATCCAATCAGTGGAAAAGCACCACAATGTTAGGTGTTAACCATAAGGATTCAGAAAAAGGGATAGTTTGTAGTATGACAGCCTAAAGTTTCAGAGTTATAGGCTAAAAAACAGCAAAAAACAAAAAAAAAAAAAAAAGGGGTCAATTTCAGTTGTACAGGGTCAAATTTTATAAGTTGCTCCGATTTGGTAAAAAATGGTGCAAATTATTGGTGGAGACTCATAGGAGAAAATTAAGAATGTTTGAGTGTTCAAATGCTTGACTTAGAAAGTAAGGGGGTAACAAGATCAAGCACAATTGAATGCAATGGACGTGGACCTTCTGTGCCCCTCCATCGGAAACTAAGCATTAAGACAGTCAAGATTTATCCTTAGGTTTCAATCCTAAAAACTCCACCAATAATTTGCCACCAATTTTTTTTATCCAAATCGGAGAGCGCAACTTAAAAATTTGGACCACTTACAACTAAAATTGACATTATTTTGATTTTTCTTCTGTTTTAGCCTATAACTCTGAAACTTTAGGTTGTACATATTACAAACTGATACCTTTTCTGAATCCTTATGGTAGACACATAAAATGTGTGCTTTTCAACATGATGATCCAATTTACAAATTTGACACCTGGACAAACTTGGTTTTGGCCCCCTCCCTTAGGCACCACTTGCGGCACACTTTTAAGAATCCACGTTCAGGGGGTTCCGGGATCAGTCTGTAACATATTAATCACTCAAAACCGTTTGTACTTGAGTGTGTTACAAATGGTGCTAGCTCAGGGCTATAGGTTTATATACTCCTGTATATAAGCGCGCCAATGAATCATAAAACGAAAATTGGGAGAAGAGGTTCCTGTAAAAGTCCTAAGTATGCAAATTAGGTCATTGGCATTAATTCGAAAACGCTTACTGCACACATCATACAGCGCATGACGGATCATTGGTATCCCTCATTTGCATACTTGGGACATCTATATGACACGTTTTACCGAAAGTGAATCAGAGGAGGGGGGGGCGGAGAAGGAGGAGGGAAGAAACAAAAAACAATGCCAGAAGAGCAAGACCAAAATCTATTCAAAACTTCCCGAAGTTTCCAATTCTAAGCGTCACTTGATCGACACTTGATTGACTCTATGTTCCGAAGAGCTCAGGTCTCAGAATTCCGAAGAATTGGCAAACAAAAGCATCAAAATGAATAACGCATGGGATCCCGTCAATTTAGACTATATAGAAGTGAATGACGCCGGAAGTCTATTTATTTCCAGGTAGAGATCATTTACTTTAATTCAAACTAACAAATATGTAATTGCATTTTAGAATATGTTTAAATTGTTTTGATGAAGAGGAAAACATGAATTTCCTTTTTGGAAAAAAAAAAAGCTCGAAGTTATTGTCATCAATCCGAACCAGTGTAACTGATCGGCGTGGATTCCTGCTGCGAAAACAAGAACGTGAATCAGCTTCTCTGCGTGAATGATGGTAGACGTTTCATAAAGAAGGTCCATTGATGCAAATGGAGGTATTACAATTGATACAGTCATGCGCTTGTATGACGGGTGCGTAGTGATTGACGGAATGGAAAAATGGCAAACCTCATTGCATCATGGACTTCTATATGAGGAAACGTCTACCGAAGAGGTGAATAGATTTCGGTTATTAAATCAAAACGTATGAAATAGTAAGCTTACCAAAATGTAGACCAACCGTCAATGATGAAAAGATTGCTTCCAAAACGTAAGTAAACAAGTTGAAAAGTTAGACCCAAATTACAAGTAAAGTAATTAAAAAAAAGATTCCTAGTGTAGACTGCTGTTGGGGCACAGAAAAAGAAACGAAATAAAAATATAACTTTAAGCCCATGATATTCCAGTCGCAGCGAGCGAGGTCGCGCATGGCATGCGTAAAACTTGAATCTGATTCAAAATTCGGTGGTGCGCACGCCAATCGCTCGCGCCAGATGGAAGTATTGTGCTTTAGGGAACGTGCCATTTGGTCTAATCCCAATTAGGTCTAAGGGCCATTTTGCTCTAACTCAATTGGCTAACTACCATTCGGTGTAATAACCATTTAGACTACTAACACTAGTCTATTAGCCATGTAGTCTAATATTCATCTGGTCTCTCTCATATCGTCATAAATCCATATTGCTATAACCGACATTGGTTCTAAGCCAATGGTTCTAATACCCATCTGGTTTCGAATATTCCATTTGTCTAATATTCATCTGGTCTAATCCATCTGGTCTTAATACCCAGGGTCTAATATCAATCTGGTCTAAACATAAATTTGGTCTAATATCATTTAGTCTAATATCTTTGGTCTGATACCTCATTGGCTATAGCCCATTTGGTCTTTTAATATCCATCTGGTCTTAACATCCATCTGGTCTAAATCCATTTGGTCTAAATTTAAACATGTGTAGATCAATTTTGGGGATTTAACGATCCAAATGGATATTAGACCAAATGAGTTATTATAGCCCAAGTGGACATTAGACCAGTGGATATTAGACCAAATGGATATTAGACCAAATGGATATTAAACCAAATGGATATTAGACAAAAGAAATTAGACCAAGGGTATAAGACCAAATGATATTATTTTTTTGACCAGATGGATATTAGACCAGATGGCTATTAGACCAATTGGGGTATTAGACCAAATGATATTAGACCAAATGAATATAGACTAGATGGATATTAGACCCCAAATGAGAATTAGACCAAAGGGTTTTGTGGTTATTAGACCAAGTGGTAGTAGACAAAATGGGAATTAGACTATAAGATGGGCATAGACCAAATGGATATAGATATTCTTATTGTAGATTTAAAAATGGATGTTAGACTAAAATGGTTATTAGACAAACCGGTATAGACAATATGGTTTAGCCGAATTGAAGCTAGACCAAGTGGCTATTAGACCAAATGGGAATAGACCAAATGGCAATAAACCGTGCTTTAAACCATTTTCACTTGCAGATGTTGGACACATGCGGCTGAAATGAAACAGCGCCCCTGCGCTGGCAAAGGCAGGTTAGCAATGTCAAATGCAAATTGAGATCATGTAGGTTTTCTTTAAACTTACAACACGTAGCAGCAATTTCACATTTGTTCGTTATTCATTGGTATGGAAATTTGGTCAGGAGCAGAATGATACGGGAGTCATGACTTGTAGCTATAGGACTGTGTTGTGTGGCACAGTTTTGTTTATATAAGCTGTTGGTTCTAGAACCTTTCTTTTGCAATATTGGTTCTTAAAGCCTCCTCTTGAAAGCAGTTAACTAATAAGTATTAGAGTGTTCTTGGTCATGACTCCATCCCTTCTTCGAGAATTACATTAATTTATAGAGAAGACAAAATGGGAACTTACATTGTGAGAACTACAAAATAATGTGATAATTCAAAACTGATAAAAAAATCATAAAATTTTGTGAATCGCTTTTCTCATACAGCCCTAAATGGTTTGCATTGACTTTTTAAGTGAAGAGTGTGCAAACATTTTAACCTGATATACATTATATTCCTTTACATTTCACATACGAGAAAAACTGGTAAAAAGTAGTGGTGAAATACCTTTGTTCTATATTTTATGCTAAGTCGACACCATTCTTTCTAAATGTGCGTAATCTACATTATTGCTTGGTTTGATGTCTTTACCAACCATATATATCATTTTTATGGGCTTAATTGTGTAACTACTGGAGGGGTGCACTAAATACACGCTGTTGCGTTTTCCTGGCATCCACACTCTGGCAAAATTATAACTATATATATTATTTCATTCTGATTTTTTTGTCACTCCGATTTCATTTTTAATAATGTTATGATGTTTATATTGTACCCTTGTGCCATGAAGGATGAAATCAAACCTGAAAACCTTTGAACCTGAACCTGATTAAAAGTTTGAAGTTGAAATTGTGTTACTGTTAAAAACCCTAACCTAAGTGGCATACCACTTTAGGAATAGTATATTTTCGGTAAAATGGTAACCTTTTCTGGAATTGAGCAAAATTGCACAATATATTTTAATGATACAATGAACAACTACGACATTCACACGAAAATTATTATTCATAACAGGTTAGATTTTGAATTAAGTAGTTAAAGAACAGGCTATGAAACCAGGTGGACCATAGAGTCGAAACGGATATCACTACGATAATCTTTGCAATCCAAAATGAAATCTGAAGGACGCTCTATGTTTAAAATGCTTGAAAGAGTAACATCACGTTAGGAAAAATTGGTATTTAGGGTGATGAAATGTATATTTTGTGGAATTGCGCATTGGAAAGCAACCATAAAGACCCAAAGATCTTGTACGTTGACATTCAGACGTACACAAATAAACCAAGTAATAAACTAGTGAGTAAAAACAACACTCCTTCGAACCGATTTGAACCAGTGACCTATGGATAACAGCTAATATCACTACAGTCCACCGCTCTACCAACTGAGATTAATCATCGAAGGACAGGTATGTTTCCCAATTTTTGCCACTGCATGATATGGTAGGCTGATATTATTGGAATAACAATAACAAATATGTCAGTTATGTGTGTGTGTGTGTGGTGTGTGGTTGTGTGTGTGTGGTGCGTGTGGTTCCGTTGGTTAGGTTTCAGTTTTTTGCGACGCTCATTCGAGAAGTTTAATTCAGATTTTAAACCAGACGGGGGGGTTAAGGTGCTTATAGGGGTTTCTTCACGTTTGGGTAGGTTTCTTTTCCACGGTCTCCTTTCGAAAAGGTCAAGCCGTATTTGAATCAGGGACTTGGGGTTAAGGTTGCAATAGGGGTTCCTTCCTATGTGGATGATGTCGTAAGGTCATAAACCAAGGTCAAAGGTCATCTGAGGCATGCTTCAGACGGCTATCTTGCCAGGGGAGATGCAAGGTTTACTTGCAATATTTTTAAAATGTTTGAAAAGAATACACACCACTTTCATTAGAAAATTGTTATTTTAGGGTGTGAAATTGTTATATTGTGGCCTTGGAATTGGTTGGAATAAAAAACAAAAAACAAAAAAAACGAAGACCCAAGATCTTGTACGTCTGGACATTCAGATTTGTAACAAAGAAAAAATAGTGAGTAAAAATAAACCCCTTTCCTTCGAATCGGATTTGAACCAATCGGCAATGGATAACAGCACACAACAATGGCCAGAAGTATGCAACATGCAGAAAAGAAAAACAAGTTATATTCCAAAAATGATTTAAAATTGCACCAGGAGTTCTTGACTACACATTACGTAATTATTGTCAGAATTAGGATTTTAAGACAGATGCGGTTTCACAGAATCAAAGTGGCGAAAAACGTTTGATTGCTTGTCATGTGCCATAAATTATGGGGGTTTATTAAAGACGGCCAGTAATGACTCTTGCCGATTGTACTCAAGAAGGAATGCAGGCACATGAACGTCAAATGGTTGCAACATCATATACTGGATAAGGGTTTGTCAGGGTCTATTGTAAATTTTGAGGGTAACAATTGGAGTAGGATTGTATGGACCGGAATGAGATAAGTCAAATTAGAAAAACGATGAGCACGTCCGGAGCAGTTGGACTCGGGGAAATTTAATGACGAGAAAGCGGCCACATGATAACTTGTGAAAACAACTTTTAATCGCACCATTGACATTTTGCTGTTTGTCAAGCAATGGTGAACGCGTAATAGACATTGATTTATGTAAACCCGTGATTTATAGACGAATAGCATTTTGATGTCTCCAATTTTGCACACTTTCCTAAGACCCACCGTATTCCATGACTTTGTATCATTTCATGTACTCAAAACCGCTCCATTTTTTTCCTGTCAACATTTAAATAAACCCTAACGAACCCAAACAAATTCATATAGCGGCTATTTTGAAAGCCTTTCATTTGGTTTGTGTTGTATTCCTTTGGGGAGTACAAAACGGCAAGTTATCGTGGCGCAGTTCCTGTAATTAAGCAATTATTTATGGAACATGACAATCCAAAATATCAAACCATGTTTTAACCCTCTTGGATTATGGGGAATGACCATCGTATGAATGAAAACCATAACTTTGACATTTTTTTTTTAATTATTTACTTACACGTACTTTATTTTGAAATCAATTTATGATTACGAATTTGTTTTTTTGCATGTTGCAAATTACTTTTGGCGGGGTGTATTATACTACCAGTCCACCGCTGTCTACTAACTTGTGGAGGAGCTAGGACCAGGTCAAACATCATCGCTTACCCCTCACTACAAAAAGGTTGACACCTTTGGTAGTTCGTATGGCCCCTCTATATCACGATAGGGAGGTAGTACTCTAAAATTGTGGTGTCACTTTTTAAATAGGGGCAAATTTAAGTTACAACGGGGTCAAACTTTTAAAATGCCTCCAATCACGTTGAAATGTATGGCCATATTGTAGTCTAGTCATAAGGGTTCAAAAATGTATAGTTTGTACCATCTATGACCAATGGTTTGGAGTTATAGGGTAACAAATGGCTTAAATGGAAAAAAAAAGGTCAATTTCATGGTACAGGGAGTTCAAAATCAGAAGTTGCTCCCAATTGTGTTGAAAATGATAGAATAGAAGGTTCATCTTGGCTTAATGCGTCAAATAAGGATAGTTTGTACCCTGCAGTGTACAGTATCAAGGTATGCGACAAAATAGGTCATAGGCCACATAATCCAATTGGTCGTTGACCTTCTTTGACCCTTACTCAGTAAAAGTATACATTAAATAATCTTCAAAACAAACTATACTTTACTGGGGTCCTTTACCTCAGGCAATACTGCAATTATTTAAATATAATCAGATTAACTTTTAATGTTGACCCCTTGTACAAATTGAGATTGAACTTTTTTAACCATTTAGCCATTTTACCCTATAACTCCAAAACCAACGTGTAGGTGGTACCAAAAAACTATCATATTGGAATCCTAATGATTAGATGGACAATATGGCATACATTTAGACAACATGCTTGGGCAGTATTTTAAAAGTTTGAACCCCTGTTTAAAATTAAATTGCGCCACTATGAAAGTGATACCACGATGAGAGAGTACTAACTAGCAGTGAGGTGAGGGTCCATACTAGCTAAAAAGGTGTCAAACCTTTTCGTAGTGGGAGGTAAACGAATTCCTTAAATAAGGCCCCTATGATATCCTGATCCCTCTATACCAAACTGAGCTATCGAGGGACAGTCTATTCTCAATTTTGTGTGTATGAGTGGGTGTGTTTCAAGTTTGGTTAGTTTTCGTTTTCGCGTTCTCCTTCGAAAAAGTTTAAGTCCGATTTAAACAGGACTTGGGGTTAGGGTTAAGGGCTATAGGGAGTTCCTTCAAGTGTGGGATGGTTTCGTCTAAGTTAAGGAAAAAGGTCAAAGGTCATCTGAGGTCATGCTCCAGACTGCCATCTTCCAGGGGCTGACGAAAGTTACTTCAGTATTTTTTAAAATGTTTGAAAGAATACATAACTTTCATATATCTTTAGGGTGGAAATTGTTACAATTCGTGGTATTGCGCTTTGGAATAACAATAAAAAAAATTAAGCCCCCAGATTTGCACGTCTACTTCAGATTGTAACAAATAAAACATTCTAAACTAATGAGTAAAAACAAACGCTCCTTCGAATCGGATTTGAACCAGTGACCTATGGATAACAACTAATATCACTACAGTCCACAGCTCTACCAACTGAGCATCCGTCATACACTTAGTGTGCATCCCCGGGTGTGCATCAGTTCAAATATAAAGTAATAATAATTATGAATATGTGTTAAAATTAAGAAAAATTCACCCTAGAAAAATAAATAACTTCACGAATTAAAACACCGGTCATCAATTGGCCTTCTTACTCAATCACCTGTATCGACCAATTCGCAGTTGTAAGGATTATTGTTTGTTGACATCCCCATTTTAAAACCCATGTTTACCAGGTAATGAGGTCATTTGAGATTACATTCAGTATTCTTGCGGAGTGCATACACAAGAGGTGGACTGACCAACAACAAATATTGCCAGTTAGCTCTCCGGTTAGTAATAAGCTAGGAATTTAAAGAAATAGTATTTGAAGTTGGATTCGCCAATTAAAGGTATGTGGTCCGATCTTTAGGCCTACTACTAGTGTGTATTATACACACATGTCCACACGGCCTATAAAATTGGGTAGTTTAAAATCATTTTGTATATTGTGCATTGTGCAAAATGACTCCCTCTCAATTTAAAGGCCGGATCATGTTACAAGCTACTGTCCAGTAATTAGTCTTGTTTTCGAGTAGCGTAACTCCTATCAAATGAAAGTAAACAGTAAAATCTCAAGGAAACATACGTGTTTTGTGTGACTGAGGGTTTGTAATGACCACGTTTCAATTCCAGTGGCGTAACCAGCTTTTTTTCGGGGAAGGGAGCAGGGGGAACACACATTTTCAGGGAGGCAAGCATCAGGGGTGCCAAAAAGTTTTCTGAGGTCATGCTCCAGACTGCCATCTTGCCAAGTGATGACGAAATCTTACTTTCAGTATTTTTTAAATGTTTGAAAGAATAACATCACTTTCATTAGGAAATTGTATTTTAGGGTGAAATTGTTACATTTCGTGGTATTGCGCATTGGAATAACAATAAAAAATAAAGACCCAAGATCTTGCACGTCTGACATTCAGATTGCAACAAATAAAACATAAACTAATGAGTAAAAACAAACGCTCCTTCGAATCGGATTTGAACCAGTGACCTATGGATAACAACTAATATCACAACAGTCCACCGCTCTACCAACTGAGCTATCGAAGGACGTCTGTTTTCTGCTTTTGCCAACTACATGACATGGTAGGCTGATATTATTGGAATAACAATAACAAATATGTCCGTATGTGTGTGTGTGTGTTCCAGTTTGGTTAGGTTTTCGTTTTTCGCGTCTCCTTCGAAAAGTTTAAGTCCGATTTAAACCAGACTTGGGGTTAAGGTGCAATAGGGGTTCCTTCATATGTGGGATGATGTCAAAGGTCATAAACCAAGGTAAAAGGTCATATAAGGTCATGCTCCAGACTGCTATCTTGCCAGGGGATGATGCAAGTTTACTTGCAATATTTTTTAAATGTTTGAAAGAATAACATCACTTTGATTAGGAAAATTGTATTTTAGGGTGAAATTGTTACATTTCGTGGAATTGCGTATTGGAATAACAAAAAAAAAAAAGACCCAAGATCTTGCACGTCTGACATTCAGATTGTAACAAAGAAAACTAGTGAGTAAAAATAACCCCTCCTTCGAACCGGTGTGGCAGGAGATATAGTCCTCCTGGCTCACAGTCCGGAAACAATGGTGAACGATAGAGCAATCGATTCAGTTGACTTTTCACGCAACATTAGTTTCATGCTTTATTCCGTCGTCGTCTACGGAGCCCGGACTATGATAACTTTCACACCGGATTTGAACCAGTGACCTATGGATAACAACTAATATCACAACAGTCCACCGCTCTACCAACTGAGCTATCGAAGGACGTCTATTCTCAATTTTTGCCAACTGCATGATATGTCCGTATGTGTGTGTGTGTGTGTGTGTGTTCCAGTTTGGTTAGGTTTTCGTTTTTCGCGTCTCCTTCGAAAAGTTTAAGTCCGATTTAAACCAGACTTGGGGTTAAGGTACTATAGGGGTTCCTTCACGTGTGGATGATGTCAAAGGTCATAAACCAAGGTAAAAGGTCATATAAGGTCATGCTCCAGACTGCCATCTTGCCAGGGGATGATGCAAGTTTACTTGCAATATTTTTTAAATGTTTGAAAGAATAACATCACTTTCATTAGGAAATTGTATTTTAGGGTGAAATTGTTACATTTCGTGGAATTGCGTATTGGAATAACAATAAAAAATAAAGACCCAAGATCTTGCACGTCTGACATTCAGATTGTAACAAAGAAAACTAGTGAGTAAAAATAACCCCTCCTTCGAACCGGTGTGGCAGGAGATATAGTCCTCCTGGCTCACAGTCCGGAAACAATGGTGAACGATAGAGCAATCGATTCAGTTGACTTTTCACGCAACATTAGTTTCATGCTTTATTCCGTCGTCGTCTACGGAGCCCGGACTATGATAACTTTCACACCGGATTTGAACCAGTGACCTATGGATAACAACTAATATCACAACAGTCCACCGCTCTACCAACTGAGCTATCGAAGGACGTCTATTCTCAATTTTTGCCAACTGCATGATATGTCCGTATGTGTGTGTGTCTGTTAGACGCAAGATATTGCACGTCTGACATTCAGATTGCAACAAATAAAACATAAACTAATGAGTAAAAACAAACGCTCCTTCGAAACGGATTTGAACCAGTGACCTATGGATAACAACTAATATCACTACAATCCACCGCACTACCAACTGAGCTATCGAAGAACGTCTGTTCTCAATTTTTGCCAACTGCATGATATGGTAGGCTGGAATTATTTTAATAATAATAACAAATATGTCCGTGTGTGTGTGTGTTCCAGTTTGGTTAGGTTTTCGTTTTTCGCGTGCCCATCGAAAAGTTTAAGTCCGATTTGAACCAGACTTGGGGTTAAGGTGCAATAGGGGTTCCTTCATATGTGAATGAGGTCACAGGTCATGGACCAAGGTCAAAGGTCATGTGAGGTCATGCTCCAGACTGCTATCTTGCCAGGGGATGACGCAAGTTTTTGCAGTATTTTTTAAATGTATGAAAGAATAACATCACTTTCATCAGGAAAAATGGTATTTTAGGGTGAAATTGTTACATTTCGTATTGGAATAACAATAAAAAATAAAGACCCAAGATCTTTTATGGTCGACATTCAGATTGTAACAAAGAAACACTAGTGAGTAATAATAACCCCTCCTTCGAACAGGATTTGAACCAGTGACCTATGGATAACAAGGTATTATCCACTACAGTCCACCGCTCTACCAACTGGCTATAGAAGGACGTCTATTCTCAATTATTTTGCCAACTGCATGATATTTTGTAATAACAAATAACAAATATGTCCGCATGTGTGTGTGGCCTGTATGTTGTTTGTGTGTGTGCTGTTCTAGTTTGTTTTAGGTTTTCGTTTTTTTCTTTCGCGTCTCCTCGAAATGTTTACGTCCGATTTAAACCATGCAGACTTGGGGTTAAGGTGCTTTAGGGGTTCCTTCACGTTGGATGATGTCAAGGTCCCTGACCAAGGTCAAGGTCCACTCTGAGGTCATGCCCAGACTTCCTTGGCCATGGGATGACGAAAAAGTTTACTTTCAGTAGTTTTTAATGTTTGAAAGAATAACATCACTTTCATTAGATAATTGCATTTTAGTGTGATATTGTTACTTCTTTTATTTTCGTCATTGGAATAACAATAAAAAAAATTAAAGACAGATCTTCACACTTCTGACATTCAGATTGTACAAATAACATTAAAACTAATGAGTACACGAACGCTCCTTCGAACCGGTGAATTATGGATAACAACTAATATCACTACAGGCCACGATCTAACCAACTGAGCTAGCAAGCCGGTCTGTTCTCTATTTTGCAACTCCATAATATGTAGCTGACTATTTATTGAATACCATCACAAATATCCTTATGTGTGTGTGGTGTGTGTGTATGTGTTTGTGTGTTGTGTGTTCCCGTTTGGTTATTTTCGTTTTTTCCGTCTCCTTCGAAAGTTAAGATACACTGGCACATTTGAAAAATAGTGCGCCCTCAAGGTTTTTCAAATCGCTAATTTTTTGCATGTTGTAAAGCTTTTATATACAAAAGCCTCCCCACGAATGAATTAAGACCAATCAGCTTCCTTATTGTTAAACGAACGATTTTGTAATTTAACGATACGTCGCCGGCGACGTTAAATTCCACAGACAAGAAAATGGCGTTTGCGCATTGGAATACCTATAAAAAAATGACCAAATATCTTTTGATCTTGTAAGTCTTAACTCTTCAGATTGTAACAAATAAAATAAACTAAACCCGTCCTTCGAACCGGATTTAAAATAGGACCTATGTATAACAACTACATCACAACCGTCCACCGCTCTAAACCAACTGAGGTGAACAAGGTGCGATATTGGCTCTATAACCTTTAGCATTTTTTCGGCTATTCGCAGATTCTATTGCGTGAATTTTAATGTTTGTTGTACTAGGGA
Source organism: Ophioderma brevispina (assembly GCA_023653785.1). Lineage (NCBI taxonomy): Eukaryota > Metazoa > Echinodermata > Ophiuroidea > Amphilepidida > Ophiodermatidae > Ophioderma > Ophioderma brevispina. Next base: position 16,699 of record JAMKCH010014992.1, on the reverse strand, counting down.
AGGGCGCTATTAGCACTAATATCGCTAATATCAAACATTAGCCTGATAAACGCTACACTCTAAGAAAAAAATACGGCTTAGAACCTGTTTTGTCCTCTATATGGAACCTCCAAGAAAGGAAACCCTCACAAAACTGGTTCTTACAAAGGTTCCTAACAGAAGCATCACAGTTGCTAACAAAACAGCAGTTAAAGACTATTGTTTTGTTCGTTGAAGAACCTTACAAGTTCCATATAGAAGGACAGGTTTAGAACCTCTTTCGCACCTTTTTTTTCTAATAGTGTATTCTTGCCAATATCCATTTGGTAAAGTCCTAGGAAAGGGTGCTATTATAAACTAATGAGTAAAAACGAACGCTCCTTCGAACCGGTGAATTATGGATAACAACTAATATCGCTAACAGTCCACCGCTTCTACCAACTGAGCTATCGAGGCGTCTGTTCTCTAATTTTTGGGCCAACTCCATAATATGGTAGGCTGATATTATTGGAATACCATAACAAATATCCGTATGTGTGTGTGTGGTGGTGTGGTGTGTTCTTACAAGAGTACCTTGTGGAGTAAATATGGTTACAAAGCTACATTGTGGGCGGTTTTTTTTCATTATGGAGTAACCGCCACACACTGAATCTCTCTGCCAAATGCTGTTTTTGGCCTCTGGGGGGTAGGTATAGGTCTAAACTATGGGTGCCCACAGCGTTACACATGGTTTTGTATATTGTTGTGAGGGTGTAAAACTCTACAACTCTACACCAAAATAATCCCACAGTGTATGAATATACCTACAAATACCCCCACATGCATTAGTACCGATTTATACACAAAAACACACCCAACTTTGTGGGGTATTCCCACCAATGTACCTCTTTCGGTATGTTGTGTGTGTGTTGTGTGTTCCAGTTTTGGTTAGGTTTTCGTTTTTCTCGTCTCCTTCGAAAAGTTTAAAGAGACACCTGGCCATTTGAAAAATAGTGCGCCCTCAGGTTTTGTCAAATCGATATTTTTGCATGGTTGTAAAGCTTTTATCTACAAAAGCCTCACCCGAAATGATTTAAGACCAAATCAGCTTCCTTATATGGGTAAACAAACGATTTTGTAATTTAACCGGCGCCGGCGACGTTCAATTCAGCAGCCTAACGAAATGGCTTTTGCGCATTGGATAACTATAAAAATAAGACCCCAAGATCTTTTGATCTTGTAAGTCTTACCTTCAGATTTAACAAATAAAATAAACTAAAACCCTCCTTCGAACCGGATTTAAAATAGTGACCTATGGATAACACTAACATCACTACAGTCCACCGCTCTCCACTGAGTGAACAAGGTGCGATATTGGCTCTATAACACTTTAGCATTTTTCGCTATTAGCAAGAGTGCTATTGGCGTGAATTTCTGTTTTTGTACTGGGGAAAGGGGCGCTAATTAGCACTAATTCGCTAATATCAAACATTAACACTGCTTACGCTACCCCTAGAAAAAATACGGCTTAGAACCTTTTTTGTCCTCGATATGGACACCTCCAAGAAAGGAACCCTCAAAAATGGTTCTTAAAACGGTTCCTAACAGAACCATAAAGGTGCTAACAGCAGTTACGAACTATTTTGGTTCGTTGAAGAACCTTACAGGTTCCATAGAGAGGAGAACAGGTTTAGAACCTCTTTCGCACCTTTTTTTTCTAAGAGTTATTATTGCCAATATCCCTTTTTGTAATCCTAGAAATGGTGCTATTATAAACTATGAGTAAAACGAAACGCTCCTTCAAAGAACCGGTGAATTCTGGGATAACAATTAATATCGCTACAGTCGCACCGCTCTACCACTGAGCTATCGAAGGACGTCTGTTCTCTAATTTTGCCAACTCCATAATATGGTAGGCTGATATTATTGGAATAACAATAACAAATATCCGTATGTGTGTGTGTGTGTGTGTGTATGTGTGTGTGTGTTGTGTGTTCCAGTTTGGTTAGGTTTTCGTTTTTCTCGTCTCCTTCGAAAAGTTTAAAGAGACACTGGCACATTTGAAAAATAGTGCGCCCTCAAGTTTTTTTTTTTTTTTTTTTTTTTTTTTTCTAAGAGTGTATTATTGCCAATATCCAATTTGGTAAGTCCTAGGAAAGGGTGCTATTAGCGCTAGTATCGCTAATATCAAGCATTAGCACAGATTACGCTATTATTGCTAATATAAATATCCTAAGTCCTAGGAAATTGCGCTATTAGCGCTATAAGCGCTAATATAGCTAATATCAAGCATTAGCACAGATTACGCTAGGAAAGGGTGCTATTAGCGCTATTAGCGCTAATATCGCTAATATCAAGCATTAGCACAGATTGCGCAATTATTGCTAATATAAATATCCTAAGTCCTAGGAAAGGGCGCTATTTAAATACCCTAAGTACTAGGAAAGGGCGCTATTAGCGTTTAATATCGCTAATATCATGCATTAGCACAGATTACGCTATTATTGCAAATATAAATATCCTAAGTCCTTGGAAAGGGCGCTATTAGCGCTTATATCGCTAATATCAAGCATTAGCACAGATTACGCTTTTGAATTTTGAAATATTTTGAATTTGGATTATGACTCAATGTTACAAGTGCCATGCACTTGTTCATTGGGTCCTATAGTGTATCTAGTAATTCCATAGTTTGATAATATAGGGTTGAATAGATAATTATCATTTATGGCGACGCCATCTTGGATTTCTCAAAATGCTCAAGGATGCCCAGGTGGCAGATTCTTATTCTACATACCCTAATCTATCATTTTCAGCAAAAAACAATCGTGTCCATACTCAACTTTACGGTCAGGCCATAACTTGGACCATATCTACCGGCAGACTATTATTTTTTTTTTTTTTTTTTTTTTTTTTTTCTAAGAGTGTATTATTGCCAATATCCAATTTGGTAAGTCCTAGGAAAGGGTGCTATTAGCGCTAGTATCGCTAATATCAAGCATTAGCACAGATTACGCTATTATTGCTAATATAAATATCCTAAGTCCTAGGAAATTGCGCTATTAGCGCTATAAGCGCTAATATAGCTAATATCAAGCATTAGCACAGATTACCCTAGGAAAGGGTGCTATTAGCGCTATTAGCGCTAATATCGCTAATATCGCTAATATCAAGCATTAGCACAAATTACGCAATTATTGCTACTATTGAATTTGGTAAGTCCTTGGAAATGGCACTAGCACTATTAGCGCTAATATCGCTAATATCAAGCATTAGCACAGATTGCGCAATTATTGCTAATATAAATACCCTAAGTACTAGGAAAGGGCGCTATTAGCGTTTAATATCGCTAATATCATGCATTAGCACAGATTACGCTATTATTGCAAATATAAATATCCTAAGTCCTTGGAAAGGGCGCTATTAGCGCTATTAGCTCTTATATCGCTAATATCAAGCATTAGCACAGATTACGCTTTTGAATTTTGAAATATTTTGAATTTGGATTATGACTCAATGTTACAAGTGCCATGCACTTGTTCATTGGGTCCTATAGTGTATCTAGTAATTCCATAGTTTGATAATATAGGGTTGAATAGATAATTATCATTTATGGCGACGCCATCTTGGATTTCTCAAAATGCTCAAGGATGCCCAGGTGGCAGATTCTTATTCTACATACCCTAATCTATCATTTTCAGCAAAAAATAATCGTGTCCATACTCAACTTTACGGTCAGGCCATAACTTGGACCATATCTACCGGCAGACTATTACATCTGATGTGTTTATTCACCTTGTTACTGTCAGAAAACAATAAAAGTAATGTTACGTTAGTTGATGATTTCATGCTTTTTAAAATCTGTCAGAAAGCATGCCCGGTGCACTATGACTAATAGCAGTGATGTATCTGATACCTGTGTCACCAAAAATAAGGTAGGCCCTATATTAATTCATCTTCCAAATGTTCACACAACATTAACATCCTAATTGTTTTCAAATAAGTATGAGTGATTGCGTATGGCTTAATTTCGGTAGATCTCTCCAAAGAGAGACACCAGAGAGAAAAAAATAAGAAGGTTCTTAGTAGATATTGGTGTAAACCAGGAAGTCTGAGCATCAGAGGATATCTGGTTCAGTGTTGTGAAGAAATAATTAAACATTTATGTTCGGTAATCGTAGGTATCGTGTATAAACACTCACCGTCATGTCGATTTATTTCGTCCCCATTTTTTTAAAGTTGCGAGTCGTCCGCTTTGAGAACCAGCAAAATTCGTCTATGGCAAGTATGTTGCACAATAGAACAGATAAACCTGGTTTTTCGTCGATAAACCTGGTTTTTCGTCGAAAAACCTGGTTTTTCAAATCGAAAATGGAGTTGCATGCAAAAAGTTGACATAGTTAACAAAGTTATAAAATGTTTCATGATTCACTTCAAACCTAAAGCCTAAACTTTGAATTTCATTCATGAAACGTGTTGCAAGACAAAGTGCCACATCGGATTCAAAAGTTAGGTTTTGAAAGTACCAACCGGGGTGCAGATGATAATTAACAGTTCATGGGCCCTGATTGGAATGAGTTCAAGTTTCAAATTCTTCCTCGGCATACGTGTTTTAACACTTGAATACTATTTTAGGTCTATACATCGATCACGACTCGACTCGAAGCGTCATAAAGAGAGTTGTTTTAAATGATTTTGACGTTCTGTACAGGTCGTCTTTTATAGGAGGCAGTCACGGAACGGGTTTGTAATAATTTATTTATAATTGTGTAGGTAGAAAATGTCATACACCTGGTGCAGCGTATTTCCTAATTCAACCTATTTACACAGGGTGATTGATAAAAAAATAGAACCTGTCTAGGAAATACGTCTACTTAGGCCTTTGCTGATATTTTCTCTTAAAATATAATTATTACGTTTGCAACATTTGATTTAGTCGTTTTAATTAAACTTAAAATTTGTGTATTTGTAAAAATACCTTCTACATTTATCAAACCCAGTGTCCAGTGTATGTTTATATTCAGCAAATACTCTTCGCACCTACTCTCTATCATGTGCGTTATTCTCCGAACGGAGTAAAGCACATAATTAGGCCCAAAAAATTGTTGTATTGGAGTAACAAGAAATTTTCAAATACGATAGGGCGGGTGCCTTTTTATTTTTTTTTTAATAATGCATTACTACATCAAATCATCACACATAGTCTATGTAATGTTATTAATATTGATACTTTTGACTCTTATTATTGAAAATCTTAAAGAGAAGTTGCCAAAGTTACACCAGAACACAAAAAATATTGAGAAAATCGGTTAAAAATCAGGGTAAAAACAACTTGAAAAATACGATTTTTGAAAATCAATAAAAAAGAATTACGGTAGGTATACTTTTGTACAGGGCTTGATTTTCAAAATTAGGGTCGGGCGGGTACAACAATTTTTTTGGCCTTATGGTACAGCGTAGGCGCGAATGTAATTTGAGGTTCCGAAAACTTTCCTACCCAGCTGGCATTTCTGAAAAATGATGCGGCCTCGGATATTTTGGTTTTTTAAATGTTTTTAAAAGAATTTGTTCCATTTTTATCCAAAATCGTCAATAGTTACGAATAGTTCTAACTTGCAAGTAAATTGAATAGAACCTTCATTTGTTTTTCATTCCCGAAACTTGGTACTTGTAGTTTCGTTTCCAGGGTGTGAAGTTGTAAATACCAGTGGGTTGTCCGAAAATGCCCCGAAAGTTGTTTGTGCCGAAGGTTCTTTATTCCGAAGGGTTGTTTTTTCCCAAAATTCAGAAGAATGATACGCCAGGAAAGAGATGCTCCTTGTTTTTTGCAAGAGGCCCCCTTGCGGAAAACGCTCCGTCACAGAAGAAGAACCTTGGATCTTTTTTCGAAAAGGAATACCTTTCGACAATACGTTTGCCTTCTCTCGAAACATAGCTATAACCTACACGGCATTCTGAATTTTACATGGTGATGAAAGTGCTCACGATTTTTGAAATAAAAAAAAACACACGCAAAACGACAAAATATGAAATAGAAACACGCAATCTAAACTTTAAGTATAAACATGGACGCAATATTTAAGACTTCTTGTGCCGAATGTTTAAAACTGTAATTTTGCTTTTTCTATTAAACAAACCAATTGACAGTTGAACAATCATGCATTTATCACCGCTGTTTGCAGGGGGGGCGGTTTTTTTTTTTTAAGGGCAATCAAAGGTTAACTCCTAAATCTTTTTGCTGGACCACCGTCCATCCAAGAAATTTTCAAACCAATATAACTCCAACGCGACAAGATCACTTAATAGCTTAATCAGAGGTCAGAAACTTCTTGCGCATCACCCCTATTAAACGCTATGTACTTTGATGCTAGACACTAATAGAAACCCTCAAATCATATAGAAAATTTGTATACACACCAAGTATGGAACCTCCCCCGAGAAAACAGATGCCGGCAAATTGTGCCGACCTGGAAAGTAATTGTATAATATTTTATCATAGCAGGAGTATGCCAGCAAGGAGACCAGCAACTCCTTCGTCTTAAATTGGAATGGACTTAGAAGTTAAGCTTTCCAGCGAAGCTGGCATGGCGCATGATTATCTAACAGAGATCCGTTGCGGGGCGCCCATTGCATCGGAACGAATTCTGATTAAGAAGCCACATTAGGGTCACTCTTTATTTCCTTTATATTGTTAAAAAAAACTGAATAGTGAAGTTTTAGGACCTTTGTCATGATTTTCGTTTTTAACAGAACGCGCTTTGATGCAGATTTTTTTTTAGTTCTCATCAAGATCAGGGGGGAAAAACGCAAGGACGTGTCACGGTACGTACACTTTAAAAAAAAAAACGTTACCCGCAATTGTCAAAATTGAACAAATGTTTTGCTGACCTAGTTCGAAAACTACCTCACAGAAATTGAAAGTTCCTTTTGGTTGAAAATTATTTTAAATATGTTTGATTGATTAATTTTTTGAATGATATTAGATTCTTAACACACGAGATTGCAACACACAAAATGTTTCTTTATTAACCGGCCTATGTTTCCTATTTCAGGTATTGTTGTTTTGTTTGTTTGTTTTTTTGTTTGCCAGGAAGGCGAACCGTCCTTATCTAATGCAATAACACTTACACACGGCTTTTAAAATAAATGTGCTTATTTTTGTAATGAAATAGTTTTCTTTCCCCTCATCTATCTAACCCTACACTCCAAATGTTGAGTAAAATTGTCACAGCTCTTAATGTTGAGTAAAATCTTGTCAAAGTTGAGTAAACCTTACACAAAGCGAGTATATTTTACCCACCAATGACTAAAGCTTAGCAAAATAGTAAGGTTTACTTACTCACTTTGACTAATATTTTAGTCACAGTAAGAGTTTGTGACATTTTACTCCACATGAGTAAAATACTTTTTACATTGTAAAAAGAGCAAAATTTCTCAGGTATATCCGCGGTGACAGAAATACATGTCCTTGTGACTGAAGTTTCCTACCACCCCTTTGTCTATGTGTTTCTCCATTGTTGCTGTATGTATCATCTGTTTCAGCACTGTACCCACATAGCCTCGTCTACAAGGTCCTCAATTCATTCGTATATTTTTTCAGGGGTAGCGAGACATCTGTCATGGGGGATTTCTCAGAATGCATTACAACCGGTTTTTCATATATTGGCCATCATTACATGTTACCCTCGCCCTAATTTGTATCATGTGCCTTATTCCTAAAGGAAAAGCACTGATAGAAAGACACAAGTCAGGGTGTTTAAAAGTTGTGGCAAGCAGTATAGAGTTTTATTTCTCCAAGAACGACCTAGAGGATCAGCAGCGATTCTGCTAATCCGGAATATCGGAAAAATCATAAAATCCATGTATTGTAATCTTATTACTATTGGATTGCTAATAATAACCTTCCCAGTGGTTTCCTTGAAACGGCATATATTCAGACAAAACAGTATATTTTATTGAATCCAGAGAGAGCTTCTAAAGCAAAGTCCAACCCTTTGAAACAGTCTCTATTGAGTTTAAGAGAGTCCAGTCGCCTTGCGAAATAAGACTTGCTATCAACCAGTAACATCTATTGGTATTGACATCCTTCCACACCTGGAGCTGACTCTTCATCTTAAATGGCATGTCTCAAGATATTGAGAACCAGAATGGGTCGATCTAAGGTTTCCTTGCAAAGTGGGGCCTACCTGGAGGCAGACCAGGACACTACCTGTGGTTGTAGAACAGCACCACAGACAATGGAACATCTCTTTGGTCTACCCACTGTTGAGCACCAATGCACAAGAAAAGACCTGCGACTTAGTAGCAGCCACCCATTGTATCCATATCTGGCTGCACACCTTTGAGAACTCCTGCGTTTGGGACACGATACGAAGAACTCTGATTCTAGATTTTTATACGTGCGTAGAAGATCCAGCTTGAGATTAAAAAAAATCCCTTTCCGTACCAATGTGCTATGATATTGTACACCAGACCTGTACAGTTTGTACCCTCAAACATGTACATTATTGATCTTTGTTTTTGTTTCATTTCATTAGCCCTGGTAATCATTAGCCCGTATTCCCAGAAACTTGTTTTGCTAAACGGCGATTTGAGCTTAAATCACCGTAATTTAAAAAATTGCGTTCAAGCAAAACGGCGTTTTAATATTTTTAACCCATTTTTGCTGCCTTAAACTCGATCTGATAAACACGAGTTTACATCGTGTTATTTAAAGACTGTTAACTTGAGTGTATAAAAGGCCCTATCTATCTAGTGTATCTATCTATGGCACCATGTCCATAGTACGTTGGCTCCTCGAACAAATTTAACCATCTATTCCTACTTGCGCTTCAAATATGCCTTGTGGAAGGTGGTGCCTCACAATGATGTCATCTCTCTTCCCATCTCTTCCTTGGTCTTCCCTGTCCCTGTTTTTGTGCCTGCGACAGTTTTCATAAAAATGCTTTTTGGAGCGATGGTTTGTTCCTTCTGCACAAGTGACCAACCATGTCAGCTGCGAGGCAGTGATACGAGCCTGGACCTTTTTGTTGAAAGTGGCGGAGGAGATTCTTGAAAGAACTTCTTCATTCCGGATCTTAGCCTTCCAGCTTATATTAAGGATTTTCTGTAGAATCGCATCTCAAATGCTTCCAACTTCTTCATGTCAGTCTTTTTGATGGTCCAGATTTCAGAGCCGTACAGAAGCATTGGGTTGACTAGTGAATTAACAATTCCGGATTTGGTGAGAAGGGGTGGGAAAAAGAGTCTTTATCACTCCTACTCTCTGTATTCCCTATGTGCTGTTGATGATGCCAAGACGTATCTTGCTTTTGATTTCCTGGTGGAGGTCGTTGATTTTTGTTAGCGTTACTCCCAACACTAAACTTGGAATCTGTTACCTGCTCAATGGTGAACCATCAAGCTGGACTTTACTGGGAGCTGGTCATCAGGAGAATACCATAGCTTTTGTTTTGTTATACTGATCTCCATCCCATTTTTCTTGCTAGCATGATGCACCTGCTCAATCAAGGTTTTTGCAGATCGCCTCTGAGTTCAGCGATGGTAGCTATAATCGGCAGCAAAAACTGGGTCGTTTTAATTTGTAGCCATCACGTTTAATGCCCAATTTTTAAAGGGTTTCTCAAAAAAAAAAAGAAAAAGGCTTCTTGCTAAGATGTATTCCGAGAAAGGTGAAGAGGTCCTGGTGATAGAAGACAAATCCCTGGCGCAATGCCAATAGTTGTTTCAAACCACTCTGTAAGATTGTTTATTAGTCCTGATGCAGCTTAGCCTGGTATATAGATCTCTGATGATGTTGATCAGTCTTTTGAGGCACAGGCCATAATGAAGCATCACTGAAAGAGGCTCGTGCAAATGCCATCGAAAAAAATGCCTTCTTTGTCTCAACGAAAACAGCAAAAACCTTCCCATCTTTCTTCTCTAGGCTATGTTGGATTAGGAGCTTCAGGGCGACACTTGTTCATTGGTGGAGCGCAGGTCTGAATCCTGCTTGTTCTTCTGCTAGAATGGGCTTCCACATAGGGCTTCATCCGGCTCCTTATAATTTAGAAGAATTTGCTGGACGGTTAATCAAGCTGATGGTCCTGTAGTTCTCACACTTGGTGATGTCTCCCTTCTTGTGCATGGTAAGAATGATAGATTTTGTCTATTCTTCTGGAATGCGTTCATTTATATTATCAGATGTGCATTGCAATATTGTGCAATTGGTCAATGATGCACTCCCCACCATGCTTAAGCAGTTCTCATGGGATTCTCATCAGAACCTGGGGGGCTTTCCTCTTTTTCCTGACTTTTAGATTTTTAGACAGCTGCTTCAACTTCATAACGAGAATGGATTGGCTCACTAATCCCAGAGTAGACCAACTAGTTTCTGTATTTGATGGATGAAAACAGGATGGGTCCTGTAGGCTGATGATTGTAGAGGGGCCTTACCATAATCAAACCATCTTTGTTCTATTTCAGCTGGCTTGGAAAGAATCGCACCATTATCCTGCTGCGGTAGTTGGATGTAGGTCTTCTATCTACGCCTTAGTTTAGGTCGGATGGGTTTGAAGACCTCTTTCTCTTGTTTCTGTTCAGTTCTTCTCCGAGATGTACATTGTGCATTGTACCATTTGCTTTGTCAGCTGTAAGGCATTTTTTAATCAATCTGGTCAAGTGGTTGTACTCTTGAGACTGTTAGGATCTTGGATGGCCTTCTCCTTGCTTTCCTTTCTTTCATCTGTCAGTGCATGAGTTGCATCGGAGATCCATGGTTCTTCTTTAACCCGATGAATCCACGGACTTTCATCTGCTGTCTCTGTTGGCTTTGGTGGTTTTTTTCAAGCAAAGAGTCTTCTGCATTGATTATCTGTGCTACTTCTTCATCTCAAGCAACCGAAACCTGTTTTTGCCGTTTCAGCTGATATTCATTTTCTACACTAGGGTCATCAAGCTTGGTAAGGTTCCACTTCTTTCTCTTTTGGGGGCCTTTCTTCTCAACTTGAATTTCACACCCTCACTTGGCATAACAAGGGTAAGTGCTGATCTCCAACATCACACTGTTGAAATGATCTGGTGTTATCCACTGTGTTCCACCTATCTCTAATCAAGATCAGGTCAATCATGTTCTTAGTCTTATGATCGGGTGAAATCCATGTCCACTTCCGGGAAGTTTTGTGTTTGAAAGAGTGTTGGATATTACGAGGCGGTTTTCTTTTGCAAAAATATAAAAGGCGTTCACCTCTGTCCGTTCATCTCGCTTCCATATCCATGTTCTCCCCAATAGTAGTCACCCAGGTTTTATGATCTTTCCCTACCTTTGCGTTCCAATCCCCCATGATGATAAGTAGTCTTGTTTTGGGGGCTGCATCAACTTGCTTTGGAGGGTGGCATAGAATCTTCAACTACATCATCAGGATGCGAAGATTTTGGCGCATACACTGGGAATACCGTGATGTAGGGCCCTTGACCTCTGCTACTTGATGGACATGATGCCGTTCCAATTGGATCAAACTAAGTATGGACTGGATCCAGTGTCACTCAAAGAAATCCTACACCTGCTTGTCCCTGTTTGCTGGCTCCAGAGAAGATGAAATTTTTACAACCCCTCATCAAGATCTAACTCCTTGGTCTTTTCCATCTCAACTCTCCAGCCACTACATCCCATTTCACTTTTCAATCTCGTTTACAAGAAGGGCACTCTTCCTGAACCGGAGGGTTCTAACATTCCAGGTACCGATGTTCCCTTTTTTGTTTTGGGCACTACGCATTTCAAAATCCCTTTCATTTCGATCGACGTTGGATCACTATACACTTTCCAAAAGGCCGCACTGTGTTTTAATGTTGAAGCGTCACAAAGTTGTCTCACCACGTTTTTGTTCCCGTAGTCATTTAAGTGTGAAACACCAACTGGCAGAACGATATGCACCATTGCTGTTGTCCATTGGACATGCAATGGGCCGTGCCTTGACTACACATACTTAAAAAACCTTCTTAACATAGCTCCGTACCTAGTTTAAATTGCGATGCATTTGTCGTCGTTAAAATTTGCGTTGAACTTTAAAATCCTTTCTGGAATTGCATTTACTTACATCGAATAACTTTATCTCACAAATAAACGTTCGGGCCTCAGTGTTCAAGCACTGCTTTCAATGAATGCCCAGGGATCCCGGACGATTTTGTGACAGCCCAGGTTTACCACCCTCCTCTTATGAACTGGCTGCGATTACAAGTACAGGCAATGATTCTCCCACGGTACATGGGGACCAGAACGGCCTAAACGCCCCACCCCTCCGAGGGGAACGAGATCTTCCATGGTTCGTTGGCCTCAGTCAATGAACAACGGTGAAGCATGATCCAGTGTTGTACAAATCAATCCAGCATTTAGTACTCCTGAATTAAATCCCAGCAGTGGCCCGCCGGGAGTCGAACCGGGATCTTTCTGCACCAAAGGCGAATACCCTAACCAGTGGGCCACGCTCTCTGTTCTAGTGTGCAGCACAATCAGTGCACATTTTATGTCGCTATCACTGCATGTGAACTTGTGGGAAACTGTTTGACAAATTCCTTTTAATATTTGGTGATTTTCCCCTATATTAAAGTAGTATAATGGAATTGTACACACCCTTGTAGACGAGGCCATTTGGGTACAGTGCTGAAACAAATGATGCGTACAGCACACAATGGAGAACACAATAGACAGATGGGCGTGGGACACTAAGTCACACGGACACTTATTTCATGAAAACGATAATGATTATACACAAGCGTATAATAAATAAGAATCAGAAAGATGAAATAGCTAGGTTAAGTAGCTTTTGAGAAATTTAAGTATCTTGGCTTGAACACCTTTTAGGACGCTATGTAGGTGCGGAAGGGGTTCATGTTGTAATTATGTCGTATATATTATTTCTCTAATCCACAGCTCCACCGTGGTAACAAGTTTATAAATCTTAAAAATCAAGCCGCTAACCCTCTTCAAAACCGGTTCATTATCTGCCAAGCACAAACACACCGCTCTTTTGAAGCATGTATAAAAGATTCTAGTGACAAGTCACCGACGATAGTCACCGACGGCAAATTCGCGCATGTTTAGGACATGCCTGACTGACCTAAGTTCAAATACACTGCGTTGCAATATACACACCACCCAAGCAGTAAATCTCTGTGTGTACATTGTACGTGTCATGCAAACCATGCTTGACCGCGCCACAAAACATGGTTCCGGCCTATAAATTATGGACAGCAATCAATACTCCTATTGATTTCCCAATTCAAACTTGGTTACCAATCCGGAAATAGCCATGCATATTTGCTATGTCACCTTAGTAAAATTAAATGTAACCTTGCAATGATACACTGTGGGTCATTAATGATCTAAGTAATACCGAGACAGATAGTACATCTCACTCGTCACATTATATCGCGCATAATCTACGATTATAGGTACTTTTTCAAACCTCCAAATTTCCGGGTTGACTCATGGCGCAACAATACTTACACACAAAAAAAACACCACATCCCACGAAAAACGTCTTATTTAAATTCTGTTTTCAGCTTCAGATAGCCGAGACCATATGGATTTTTGTCCCTTATCATTGCACATATAATTTTGACCATCTGAGGTCTCTGGAACGTCATGAACACACATTTCAGAATTTCCAAAATATCCCCAAGAGTATCAACAAAGATGTGGTTGGAGTGCTTTCTCCCCTATTTTAATCGTCACATCAGTAATGATGAGTAATGAGCGGCGCTCTCATTTGTAATTGTATAGAGTAAACTGTTGGCCAAGAGTTTCAGCATGAGTTTAATGGCGGTTTTACTACAGGAAAGAATATCGGATTGTTTTGGATGTGTCTCTAATTTTCTAAAGCAACTTAGCCGAGGACGGTGGAAAGTATTTTGTCCGGCGCGACTATAATTACTTCTCAACTGAATCCACAATGAAACGATCGTGATAAACCAAAAGAAAAATGGCATACTTGTATTGGTAACTACAAGCTACACATACATACGACGGTTTCGTTGTTTTCATAGGACAATGATTCTGGACAGGTGCTAGGTGGCATTTGTAACACCTCACATAAAGTAGCAGTCATGGGGGAATATTGACATGTAGTTTATTATTAGATAATAGGAGTTTGTTACATTCTAGACATTTAAAATTGTTGTCAAATAAGTGAAAGTGACTGTACTGTGGCTTCATTTCATATGCTTAGATTTTATTTATATTTGATGGGGGACTCTCTTTAAAGAATTTCAAAGAATACCTACTGCGGAGAACGATTAGGCGATTCGAGACGCCTTCCGAATCGGACTCATCCAAACAGGTTAATTAAATAGTGGAAAAAAGAAAAAAAAAAGTTACCCCGTATCAAGTTGGCAAAGATTAAAGCCCCGTATTCCAGAAACGTGTTGTAGCTAAACGCGATTTTAGTTTAAAATCGCCGTAATTTAAAATTGCGTTAAATATTTTAAACCATTTGCTTAACAGAAGTTTGAAACCACGAGTGATATCGTCGGTATTTTAAAGTATTTTAAGACGGTTGAGTGTACAAAAGGCCCAATTGTGTTTCACCGTAGCGTTTAGGGTAAACACTAACTTGCGCGAAGGATGTGTACTGTTACTGTCAAATTGGACAGTCAGTGCAGTATATAAACCGCTGCATTTGACGGAAACACACACTAATTAAACACTCACTTAACAAAACCCCGTACCTTAGTTTAAATTCAACATTTTGGCAGAGTTAAAACTCAAAACTCATTGTGGAATTGCATTTACTAAGCGACAGTTTATGCTCACAACACAAATGTCCATTAAGCTTTAAAAATCTTGCTAAAACACCTTTTTGGAATCAGACCCTAATCTCTGAATCCATCATGTTCATAATGCCTTAAGTTTTTAAACCAGACATAATTTGTTGTTGCGTGCTAGGGGCTCTGGAATGGTTAATTAAAGCTTTAAATTACGAAACACTGTCGTTTGGATATGTAGCCAGTGTTAGGGCTTTGGCTCTGAAAGCATGAAACACTTCTATAGTGGCCGACAGCAGGGAACCTCCAAGGGTACCAAAAAGGGGCTATCATCCCTTTCCGGAAAGGGAGATCAAAAAAAGGGTAACACATGAGCCGTGAAACCGAAGTAGGCGTTCGAAGGGGGGAGTGACAGAAAACCGCGGAGGAAGAAGAAGAGTATGAGAAGGAGAGGGGAAAACCAGAGGGAAAAAGATGGAGAAACAGTAGAAAACATTCAAATTTCAGATGATAGTTGGAAAAAGGTAAAGGGCCAATTATTCGGTTCACGTTGTGACCTAAAAACGGTAAATGTTTTAATTTTAACCCAATGCAGTGGCCTGGGGAACACAGACGAATAAGATCGGTGAGTAAGTTTGGTGATTCAAAATGAGTAAACATTTAGCTCAAAACACCTAAACAAAATAATGTTTCCCACTTTCGCAAGATTAGTTATTTTGTCATGAGGGGCAAAATAAAAGTTCGGTCACGTAACTCGTTTGTGACGTCAGACAAAAAGGGCGTTTGTTAGAATTCAACAAGTAAACGGTAAAATTCGTGAAAGTACTCACTTCTTATATATATTTCCGGAAAACAAATTGCCTAACTTTGTAATTACCAAACAATGTTGTGACTAAAAGAAACATCGCAAAACTTTACTTGGTTATTCACATATTTTATATACTAAGTACGGTCACGTGTGTGTGACATGGTGGTTACGTGTGTAACTCTACATTGCACTATAACAAATTTTTAAAATTGGTGACCATTGTGACTATGCACCAAAACCGAAGTTGTAATAAAATCTGTGTATTTCATATTCTAAAACTATTTTCAAACACTTTAATTACAATGCCATCAGAAAAACTTGCAAAGAGAATGATTACTCCTAGCATGCAGATTTCCTGTGTTGAAATAGTGCAAGTCTGATAAATTTTAGTCAGAGAGAACTGTCATGGACCGTGACAGTTGAGTAATAACAATTTTTTTTTGCCTGAAAATGATAGTCTAGGACAGTGGAAGAATAAGACATCTGTGGAGCCACCTGGGCAGCCTTTGGGCATTTTTGAGAAAATCCAAGATGGCGTCCCCAAAAATGATGATCATTATTCAACCCTATATTATCAAAATATGGAGTTACTAGGATCCAATGAACACGTGTATGGCACTTGTAACATTAAGTCATACTTCAATTCAAATGGAAGCCAAATCCAATAATTTTAAAATATGGCCCTATAACAGAAAATACCTGACGAGAAAAAAATAGACATGAAGTACCAGTAGGTTATGTTGTTAGACAAAATTAAATTCCTGTGTGGACCAATAGTGCAAGTCTGTAAATTGTAGTCAGAGACGACTTGTCTGTGACCGTACAGTTGAGTATATACACAATTGGTTTGCTGAAAAATGATAGAGTAGGATATGTAGAATAACGAAGCTGTCGGATGCCAACGGGCATCCTGGGAATTTGAGAAAGCCAAGATGGCGTCCCCATAAATGATGATTATATATTCAACCCTATATTATCAAAATAGGGAGTTACTAGGATCCAATGAACAAGTGTATGGCACCTGTAAAATTAACGTCATACTTCAAATTCAAAATGCGAAGCCAAAATACAATAATTTTTAAAATATGCCCTATAAACAAGCAAATACCTGCGATAAAAATAGACATGACATACCATAGGTTATGTTGTTAGACACAATAATATATTATCATTAATGGCGCGCCATCTTGGATTTGA
>JAMKCH010014991.1:0-25853 GCA_023653785.1 Ophioderma brevispina | reverse complement strand
TTCATCATGGACGGACATAAACTTAGCATTTCCAGCTCTGCCGTTAAGTACAATCTCCCAATTCTAATTACAAAAATCGCTCATTTTATGATAAATACGCATTTTTGAGCATTCTCGTTCGCAGGTGTAGTTTTCTAGACAATTACCAACATAGCTGTGCAAAAATATCAAATTTTGAAAATTGGGGGGCGCTCTTCAAAAAATGTGCTAATATTGCTTTAAGTTGTAGCCCAAGTGGTAAATGTTGATCAAATTCAAAATGGCCGCTAAAATACCATAGACCTAGTGTATAGGTCTAAACCAGGATTGTAAAAAGTCACTTTACTGCCTGTTTTAGTGTAGGTGTTTGATACAACTTCTAGACTTATATTTTGGTATGCAGTTAACTTTCTGGCTTTGAGTGCAAAAGGCTTTTTTTTTTTTTTTTTTTTTAGTCAGTTAGTGGTGTGTAACCTTTAGGCGTACGATCCCACAATAATTCAGTGTTATTAAACATATCGTATCTTAAAGGTGAGTATATTGGTGAGTATATTATTATCACCTTCTCAGCTTAAGTTGTAGCCCAAGTGGTAAATGTTGATCAAATTCAAAATGGCCGCTAAAAAACCATAGACCTAGTGTATAGGTCTAAACCAGAATTGTAAAAAGTCACTTTACTGCCTGTTTTAGTGTATGTGTTTGATACAACTTCTAGACTTATATTTTGGTATGCAGTTAACTTTCTGGCTTTGAGTGCAAAAGGCTACCAAAATACAACATTTATCACTGAAAAGTCAAAAGGTGAGGTATTAGTTTGTATACTAGTCGTCTGCACCAGAAAAGTACTGTTGAGCAAGTCCAAAGACTGACAAGGTTCTTTACTAGATGATTTCCATTTCTCGTAATTGGATAGATAAGCATATATTTATAAGTCATGATTTTATGTATGCAAAGTAAAATTATAGACTAGAATGCCTGGATCTGGTTGCCTATATGAGTTCTCTTTCTTTCAAAGGGACTTACAATGCATTTAAAAAGTCCAATATCAGAATTACCGTTATTCCATAATTAAGTGAAGGAAAATATGTGGCCATTAAATGCTATTTATCCTTTCGAATTTACTTTTGAGAACAATATACATTCCGAAAATGAATTCGGTATACCTCATTTCAGTAAACTAAGACTAACAGATATATTATGTTCTAACCTTTTGACTAAGCAAAATTAATACGAGATCTTCTAAGTGCTGACACTGTAAAACTCTTCATATTTTTTTTTAAATCTTTACCCTCAAAGAGATAATGTCTGCATTTATGTTCATCATATTTCCTTAACGATTCATAATATCAACATTATCCCTATATAATTATTAATTCAAAAAGATAAGTAATTTTGAGTACTTCCACAAATTTTTCCATGTATTTAAGTATCGTTTCTTTGTTTTGCTGGCAGTTGGCTATTAAATACTTTACTCTTAATTGAACAATAGAAACAGGAAAAAGTGGATTTTTGTTATCATTTTAATCATTCTTCATTTATGGACTCGATATATCAACTACCAAAACGTTATTAATCGTCATTTGTTTTCTTTCTTCGATGTTCCAACCATCTTTTCTAAACCCCCCAAAAAACTTCCAAAATTAAAAAATTTTAGGGTTGTTTGATTTAATAAATCTGATTTCAATATAATATATTTTAGACTAATACCAAAATGGTCATCATCATCTTCACTACCTTTACAAAGTTCCATTCATCTGTTCCAGAAGGTTTCAAAATCGTAAGAGATGGACTCTTACAGGTAATGCATTATATACAGAAAAAAGACGGAATTAGAAGCGAAGCTTTCCTTGTTTGAACTCCATTTTCTTTCTCTGTGAACATAAAGAAGTGTTATCACAATTTATTTCCATATTTAAATTTTATCTTCACAGTACCTAATGCGAAAGGCTTTTGTTTCTTAGATTCAACAATCTATAGGATGTCTTTCGAATTGAGGCAAGAAACATATACAGCTTTCTCGAAAACTTTAACATTAAATATGAGTTATTACTTTTTTCAAATCACTCATCTCGATTCCTTATTCTTTTCTTTACTACGGGTTTGGAATTGCAGGAACTTACCTTACCCGCTTTGGTATAGTTAGACAGTTTACATATACTTTTAATATAATTCATTTCAATTCCATAAATTGGGAATCTGTTTCTAATGTGAATGTTCCATTGCAAATAAATCATTCAGCTTGGTAATTCATTCTAACGAACAAACTCTGCTATTGCCATCTTATATTAATCATTACACTTATTTTTTAGAAAATACCAGGATGTTAAATAGACACCTGCAAAAATTGTATATGACCACTGCTAATGTTACCAAATTTTCAGAGTTACAATTTATTTCAGAAAGAAATGCCAAATTCCCAGGGGATCAACCCAATGTCTCCGATTCTTTTCCAAGTACACATCCATTGTTCTGTACATTCCAATACCTTTTATATAAATACACAAAATTTGATATTCCAAATAGGCTATCCCAACCAACCATATTCCACTACCCCCATAATGGTTTTCGCTTTTAACTTTCTCCGTTTGTTGAACCCCGAAGAAACATCCGTGCAAGATCTTTGGTGAATAGAGTGAGTCACACATATAAAAGTGGTGAGAATTGAAGAGTTTGTATCACAGCTTTTTTTGCCAAAAATGCTTTCCGCCCATTTGAAAGTCATTTTCCAATAACTGATTGGTTTTTTTTTTCGTTTCCATTGAGATTTAATACTCTTAACCTGTATCATGCCCACGTATTGACACACTAAAACGATTTGATAATTTTATTTTAGAGGAGGAGCTATATCACAGGCATTATTGTAAGGATTTTTACCACCCTCCCCCCACTACAGAAAAGGTTTACCACTTTGTAGTTTGGACCCTCTATATGAATTCTAGGTGGTTAGTAATCTCAAATGTGGTAATCATTTTTTCAACAGGGTCCAATTTAAGGTTACACACGGGGGTCAAACTTTTAAAATTAACTCAAAAACCAATGGCCATAGATAATGCAAAACCTATATATTTTTTGGATCTTATGACTAGACGGCAATAAGGCCTACAAAAAATTTTTAAACATGATTGGAGGCATGTTAAGTTTTGACCCATGTGTAACCTTTAAATTTGGTCCCTATTGAAAAAGTACCTACAATTTGAGAGTATTAACTACTTATATCGGTCCATACTAACTACCAAGGCGTCAAACTTTGATTCTGTAGTGTGTGTGTTCGGGGGGGGGGGGGTAAAGATGATTTTTGACCTGGGTCCATGCCCCTGCTCTAATTGCGGTCTTTTAGGTCTACAGCATTTCGAGCCCTAGTCATTCCCTATTATTAATTTTGCAGTGTTGGTGTCATCATTTTAAAGTTTAATGAAGTTTAGGCTGTCCAATCTCATTTTGCAAAGCGTGTTTAAGAACAGAGCTGACTGAACTCTACATATCGCTCTGGAACACTATCATTTACTCGTCGGACGATTCCCTTCATGAAATATGTTTGCATTTGGCGCCCATTTTGATTTTTTTTTACATTTTTTACCCCGTTTGCAAACTGCACTCAAGATTCATCAAAGCAACCGGTATTTTCGTAATCACACAAAAAATCAGTCCTAGAAAAGTTGTTTAAACGCTTCTACAAAATGCCTGTACTGTCCTTAATTAACATCTTGTTGAGAATCTCGTCTAAGTCTCTCACAGACCTTGATTTTGGTAATAATTGATAGCTAATGGTCCTCCTATTTGCATTGATACCAAAATGAGTAACAACATGCAGAATTACCTGTCAAAATGACGTCAATAAAGTTCGCAGGGTCCGCAAAACTGTCAATTTCCATTGTACACTGTGTATAATAGGGAAAAAATCTTTTTTTTTTCACCAAAAAAGCTAGGAATATTCGATTTTCACGGGTTTTTTGGTTTCTACTTGATGGAAAATGACTAGTTTTGAATATACTCAGATTGTTTTACGGCCGTATAATCATGGTGGTTGAGTAAAGAAAATTGCGAAATACCAATTTGCCACCCTATAGCCAGTATTTTTATAATCCTCATTATGACGCCTAGTGACTTCAATATGGGAATGGTTTGTACTATTTGATTACCAACGGAAAGACCAATTTATATGATCGGATGTTCAGTACGAAAATCACAGGTGGGGTGGTAACCACACCCCCCACGGATTTTTGTTACAAAAATTGCTCAGGTAGACAGGGTTATATAGTCTAATCCATCCATTCCATCCAATTTGTTTCTATATCCCACCTGCGTGAGGGTGCATTTTTCTATATTGTTATATAGAGGGCTCTGGGATCTACCTGTAAACTAATGGTAATCAAACCCATAGTTGGAAAAAGTGCTTACATTGGGTGAACACAATGAAGAATTTCCTGACCTGCATGAAGCGTCCGTGGAGAGTTAAAGCTGTTGCCTGGGTGCAGGGTCGATTCTCCCATATAACTCCAGCTGATTGCTATAAATCGGCACTGAGATGATAAACATATCTATCCCTCTATACTTACCCTGTCCCGCCGCGACAGAACCTCACAGAAAATTTTTTTTTTTTCATTCACCACATCCAGGCGTACGTAAGATTGGTTGTTTGGGTGTTGTTGGGGGGGGGGGTCTTGGCGAAAAGTGGAACCTTTTTTGCGAAGTGGACCTCCCCCCTCGGTCCTTCTTTTTGGACTTTGGAAACATCACATCACCAAAAAGTAGATCTATTCATAGTTTTATCGAGACATTTTTATCGGAAAAATAAGCAAAAAGTGGTCCTTTTCCCCTTGGGCACCCACCCCCCCCCCGCGTACGGCCTACCTACAGCACACAACCTTCACCTGTTCCACCTCTCCAGCTCTTTTCTTGCATCTTCCACACACAAAATCTCTTGACAAGCTATGGGGTCACACCTCTTAATCTTTGTGCATCTTCATGAACCACTTTCCCACATTTCTCACACCAACTGAATGGGTCTACCTATATACTTCTCCTTCAGTCCCTCTATTCTCACTCAGCAAAAATTAACACAGCATAAAACTCGTACTCATAAAACCCTTCTCTGCACTCTCCGTAACCACATCAATCACAATAAGCACTCACACTGTTGCTCAATAAAGGTGGAATAATTTTTTCACACCCAATCGATAAAATGTATTTCTATTTGAACGCCTCAGTCCATGCCGTATTAGAGTAGGTAAATTATTACACACATAATGAGTCCCACTACAGGTGAAATGAATCCATACATAATTTGTGGGAGCTTAAAAGGCCCGACGTCATGGTTGGGCCGAACATCGCCCAAACATCGTGGATTGTCGGTCGAAAATCCAAGATTTTCAATGATAATCCAAGATTATCAGAATAACTTGAGGATTTTTTTTTACTGATTAATAAGATTTTCGATATGTGAATGACAAAAGCTGGATTATCACTTGATAATCCAAGATATCACTCGAAAATCCAAGTTTTTCTAATTAGTGGACCTTGATTCGAAAAACATCTTGGATTTTCAGTCGATAATCCTTGATTTTCGACTTCTCTTGTACAGTAAGTCGAAAAACCTGGATTATCAAAGTGTGAAAATCCAAGTTTTCGATTTGATCGTCCAAGTTATTGACATCAAGTTGATTAAACCTGGATTATCGACCGAAAATCTTGGATTTCGAAGCTAAATGTACAATAAATCGAAAATCTTGGATTATTCAAAGTGAAAATCCAAGTTTTTCGGACTTGAAAGCCAAGTTATTGAAACAAGTGATAAAACTTGGATTATCGACCCCGAAAATCCACGTTTTTCGGTTGATAGTACAAGGTATCAAAATCCAAAATCGAGTGATAAACTTGGAAAAGTCGACCGAAAATCTTGGATTTTCTACGCTAGATGCAAAATAATTTGAAAATCTTGGATTTTCAAATTGATAATCCAAAGATTCCTCAAAAGTGAGTTGAAAAACTTGGATTATTCAATGAAAAATCCAGATTGTCCAGGTATAGTGTCCAATAATCGGAAAATCTTGGTTTATCAAAGTGATAGCAAGGTTTTTTTCGAAGTGATAATCCAATATTATCAAAATCAAGTTGAAAAAACTTGGATTATCGATTGGAAATCCAAGATTTTCGACGCCAAATGACCAATAATTCGAAAAACTTGGATTATCAAAGGAAAGCAAGATTTTTCAAGGTTAGTGTCAATAAATCGAAAATCTTTGGTTTATCAAAGGGATAATCAGGTTTTCTCGAAGGGATAATGTCCAATATTATCAAAATCAAGTGAAAAAACTGGAATCGATTGAAAATCCAAGATTTTCGACCGCCAAATGACCAATATTCGAAAAACTTGGATATCAAATCAAAAACTTGGATTATCGCCGAAAATCTTGAATTATCAAGTGAAGTCCAAGTTATCTTGATAATCTTGGATTATCAATTGAAAATCGTTGGATTTTCGACCGATAATCCAAGATGTTGTCGAAATCCAAGATTCTCCCGATGAATGGGACATAGGCCCAACAATAGACGTCTGTTGTTTGTTCTGTCCTTTTCCCTGCTCCAAGTCTGTGGGCAACGAGCCCTTACGGTTTCAGAGTTGGTGTACGTTACACAAAAAACTGACATAGAGGTTCCATCATAGGCTATGCCGGAGAGTGCTTGCACTCCGACGGGAAGGGTATACAAACCCGGGATACAAACAGCCCAAATCGCCTGATTTCCTCAGGATATCGCAGGTACGGCCTGTAAAATCCTAAGAGGTAGGTATTGAGCCACGCAAATCGCCATGACGACCACGATTGATTACCGGATGAGATGATCGCCGACTGCTTAATCTGTGCCGTAGGCCCGAAAAATCCAACGAGTCGTCTTCGTAGTTGTGGAGAGACACCATGGAATCAACTTTTCCCGCCAAATTGTAAATCGGAGATTGCTTCAAACTTGGTTACCGAGCAAGATAGAATGACCACTGTCCACGCCTAATCCGTTCACAACAGAGTTGCTCGACTTCGCTGGGCGGGGGGGGGGGGGGTTGGATAGGGAGCAACAGAAGATTACAGCCTCGGACACTGGCAGACATGTTGTCGTTATGGACGAGATCGAGCCGCTTCATTGATTACACGGTGAGATGCTTCGAGATAACTGTATTCTGGAATCGATTCAAGGTGGCGGCGGCTTAGTGATAGTATGGGCCGGTATTCATTATGGAGGAAAATCGTCACTGGTGGTGCCAGATGGAAACATGAACGCCGTCGTGTACCTGGACATTCTGGAAAACCACTGCCTGTCACATGCAAGAAGGGTATGTGCAAACAATTTTCGGCTGCAAGACGACAACGCCATGCCGCACGGGGCCGCTGTAGTGAGACAATTTCATCAATGAAAGGGGACAATCTTTATCAAACTTAACAGAAGTTAGATAAGGCGCTGACCGATGAGTGGGGCGCTCTGTCCGTTGGCATTATAAAAAAAACCTTGTGGACAGTATGTCGGGACGTCTTGACGCCATGATTCATGCCAGGGGTGGCCATACTCGATATTGGTGACTGAGTGACATTTAAAAACAGTACTATTGAACATTTCGATGCATGAAATCACCCAAAATGTGTTATTTGTAAAAACTGACCGATGTGAAAAAATTGCAACAAAATCTTGAACGCAACCCAATGCACCCATTCCCTTTAAAATTCGGAACCACCACACTCACCGCCCACTCCTCCGGTATTCCTTTGCCATCTTACACACTCTGACAATCCAAGCATTTCATGGATTTCACCTTTTCACCCCTATACAAGGTGACCCCTGCGTCACGGACGGGGTCCTGTGTGTGTGTATGTGTGCGAAATCCTACACACACACAGGACCAATTCGCACAATTGAACACTTTGCACATTCCATTCACTCGCCATCTCATCATAAAAACGCTCCTTCTCTTCACTCGTTCTACCACTTTGCAGGGCATAGCCACACATAATCAGTCTCACTAGCTACAACCTCTATCCGGACCTCTACCACTCCTTCTTCTCACCTCCATGCACCTTCTCACAAAATTTTTCCTTTAACAAGTCTCCTACACCCTCTATTCCATCATTATTTCCCGTCCACACAACTTATATACCTTCTGCATTATTCTAGATTCCTACCCTCTCCACCCCACCTCCTGAACACAGCACACATCCACCCTCCTCTTTCTGAACTCCTCATATCTCCGCTCCTTTCCGACTCAAGCTTCCCACATTCCAGCTCCATACCCATGCTTCTCGTTGTAGTACAGGCGATGCCAGCGCGGCCCAGGGCGATTGCTTGCACCGTCCTTTTTATTAAGTAGGCCGATGCCGCCCATCCCAGCCTTCGGGCTGGCTGGTGCCCATGTTTCATTGCCACCATAATTATGAGGATTTATTGGAGCAGAAGTATAAATTGACCGAAAGCCCTTCCTGACGGTGATGCCAATCCACAGTTTTCGGGTGTGGGTCTATAGCCTGGACAACCACGCTCATCAACCAAAGCAGCACACTATCAACAGTGCTGGATAACCACTATTAGCTCTCCTGAGGCACCGCTCTTGTAGGTAGATTTTATTTTTAGTTCTACCAGGGTAACCAGCCACCCTAATAAAACCGATGCGTCGATGGGGCGACGAATTAGCCGCCGACAACTCGGCGGACAGGTAGTACTGGTTACCAGGATACCAGTAGCAGGCCCTCAAAAGAAACCTGACCTGATAATTGAAAAATCATGCAAGTATTTGATAATGGTGATATTCTTTAACAAGTTACAGTATGTCTTCTGCACTCCAGTCGGTGCATAAGGGGGGGGGGGGGTCAAGTGAAAACCACTCTTCTGAAAACTCAGGGTTTCAGAGTGACCCAACAGGTCAAAGGTCATCTATGACCACCAAATCTGGTCAAAAGAACTGCTGACCTGGGCACAAAACAAATCTGAGGTCAAAGGGGACACACATATGTCAAAGGTCACACATAGGGTATTTCCTAATGCTTTGACATATGGACTGATATTTGGCTTGAAAGTAGGGGAGGACAGTCTGACGTTTGTTATAAGAGTTTCAGAGTGCCCCAAAAGGTCCTTCTGGTAATGGGGGATATGAATGCCAAAGTTGGAACACTGGCACATCTGATGTAATGGGATAGGTAGCGGCATAGGTACAGCTAACAACAATGGAGAGAGACTGATAGAACTGTGCCAAGTGAACAGACTTGTAATAGGAGGAACACTGTTCCCACACAAAGACATCCATAAAACTACTTGGATTTCACCTAATAAACAAACAGCAAATCAAATTGACCATATTTGTATCCGGAAGAAACACAGAACCTCACTTCAAGATGAAAGGGCCAACAGAGGAGCTGATGTCTTCAGCGGTCACAAACTTTGCTAGCCAAACTCAAAGTTAAACTTAAAAAGAAAGCACCAAAGTTATTCAAGAAACAGAGTGAAACTTGGCCAACATGTAAATCCTTTGATACCAGGAAATTATTCTAACTCAAACTTGCACAATTAAGTTTGATAACTTTCCACGACTGTAAGATGCGTACGATAACATTGAGGAGGCTGGTCTTTTGTGAAAACAAACATATGTTCCAAGCTGAGGGAAGTTTTGGGGTTACAAAAGGAAAAAGAACGAGGAATGGAGTGAGAAGAAAAGAACTGTGGGGATGATTGAAAAAACGCAAGGCTTTGTAGGAAATAAGATCAATAATGCAAGACCTGATGTGCAACATGTGAAAAATCCCCAGAGTACAGAAAATGTGGACCGTGAAGTTAAAAGACTTGCCAGAAGAACAAGAGGAGAAAAAAGAACAAGCTTGCTTGAGAAAGCAAGAAAAATGTAAGAGTGGTCCATAAAAGACAAAAATGGAAACATTTTGAGCAAGCCAGAAGATCAGAAAAACGATGGGGTGAACACTTCCATGAAGTTCTCAACAGCCCCCATCCTGCTGCTCACTTCAATTTGGGACACCATCCCTACATGCCTTGGACCTAGATATCGATTCGGAGAGATCCAATATGGACGAATTGAGGAGAGTCAGCCCCAGCTCCAAAAAAACAAAGCAGCAGCGGATCGATGGGATAAATGCTGAACTTATAAAACAGTGGGAAAGAAGAGAGCCAAGCTAAATTGCTTTTTGAACTCTTCCACATGGTATGGCAGAAGGAATACCAACCCCAAATTCAAAAAAAAAGGGGGATCTCCGAGATTGCAACAACTGGAGAGGGATTACCCTGCTGTCCGTTGCGGGGGTTGGGGAAAAATATTCTGCCTCAATACTACTGAACAGAGGTTAGGGATGCCTAGATAGTAGATTGCGGGAAGAACAGGCTGGTTTCCGCCCTCATCGTTCATGTTGCTGACCAATTTTTGGCTTAGAATATCATAGAGCAAAGTTTGGAATGGCAAGTCCACTCATTTTAATTTTTGTCGACTTCCAAAAGGCCTTTGACAGCGTCTACACAGGACCTTCAACTCTGGGGGGAAAGTCTGAAGCCATGGCTTCCCAGGTCAAAATCCAGTTGATCCCAGTTGAAAGGTGTTCATTTTCCGCTGGACGGAACATAACTGGTTTCAAAACTGTTTGTAATGTCCAACTGAGTTCAAATGGTCCGTAAAAACCTACTTGAAAATTGTTCCATTTTCCGTCACGCAATCAACTGATTCAACTGGATATGCAACTGGGATCAACTGGAATTCAACTGGTTCCAGTTGATTGAACCAGTTTAAATGGGACTTCAACTGGAATTTTGACCCTGGGTTCCCTCCGAAGATCATACTATTGTCAGAGATCTCTATGAAGACGCCCAGTGCTCGGTCTTGGTGATTGTCGATCAAACTGATTGGTTCAAAGTTACAAACTGGAGTTAGCAAGGTTGCATCCTATCACCCATACTCTTTGGTATCTGATTGACTTGTGATGAGATCAGCAAGGGAGTGGACACAGATTGAAGTTTCAATAACACCACTCTAGGAGATCTGGACTTTGAGGTGATCTTTGTCCACAAAAACCAGGAACATGCACAACAAAAAACAGATGGTGATAGCTTAAGCGGCTGCTGAAAAAAAGAACCGGGGAAAAAAAAAAGTAGGCCTTTATCAGAAAATCAAAAACCAAGATGATGTCATTAATGCTGGGCGGTGTGATACTATATACCTGGAGGGACAAAGTGATTGAAAAAGTTAACAGCTTCACCTACCTTGGGGCCCACATAGATGCAACTAGTGATGTACGGACAGGATGGTAAGCAGTGCTGCTTTTAAAACGTTTGAACAACCATCTGGCGATCTAACTGTATTGGCCAAAAAACAAAATCAAAAGTCTCAGCGCAATGTGCTGTCTGTCTGCGTATGGGGCTGAAGAAGCATGGAACCATGTTCAAACCGATAATCAACAACGACTTCTTGGACAGTTTCACAAATCGGGGTTTGTAGGCGCATCTAACATCAAATGGCAAGAAGGATATCCAACTCCAAACTTCAGGAAATGGTACAACTCCAAAAAAACATTGAGATGCTAGACAGAGGACGATGGAACTATCGGGGTCACGTGCTACGCATGCAAACAACAGCCCTACCTAGGACAAGCTCTGGGACTGGACGCCACAACGAGGGCCGACGGAAAGAGGAAAAGGGGACGTTACCCTGAGGACACTCAATTCTGATGATGCAATAGCGCTAGGTTTCTCCCTGAAAGAGCCTACCAGGAGCAGCCCAACACCGCCAACTGTGGCGATCTCTCTCTTCCGCCTTATGGCCAGCGATGGCTCCGGGGAGATAAGGCAAGGAAGTCAAGGTACAAAAGGTTAAATGTCATCTAGATGGCAATTGTATAGAAATACCTATGACCGCCAAATTTGGTCACAAGAATGCTGACCTGAGCACAGAAAAATCTGAGGGTCATGATTATTTAGCTTAAAGTAGGGAGGAAGGGCAGTTGACCTTGTTTATAGGGTTTCAGAGTGGCCCAAAAGGGGTCTAAGATCATCTAGAGGTCATTTGTGTAGAAATACCTATGACCACCAACATTTTGTCAAGAGTACCCACGACCTGAGCACCAAAACAAATCTGAGGTTCAAAAGGTCACACCACATAGTCAAAGGTTAGGTCACAGGGGGATTTCGTTATGCTTTTAAATTGGCTACTGATATTTGGTATGAAGGTAGGGGAGGACAGTGACATTACGTTTTAGGGTTTTTAGATGACCCCAAAGGTCAAAAGTAATATAGAGGTCAATTTGCATAGAAATGCCCTATAGAGCCTGCCTGATCGGCTATGCATTAACCGGGGGCTAGCAGACATTTGTAAAACCTCTCAAATACAAAAGGTTATGTGAGGGATAAAATATGTTGACAGATACTGACAGGACCCCCTGAAAGTGATTCTTAAGTGCAGCAAATGGTGCTTAAGAGAGGGACAAGACAAAGTTTGTACCAAGGGTCAAATTTTAAATTGATCCATCATGTTGAAAAGTATACCATTGTATTTGTAAACCACAAAGGATTAAGGAAAGTTATTATAGTTTGTACTATCTTACAACGTTAAAGTTTAAGAGTTATAGGCTAAAAAAAACAGCAAAAATCCAATAAAAAGGGTCATGCAGTTGTACAGGGTCAAATTTAAAGTTGCCCCGATTTCGATTAAAAAATGCTGCAAATTATGATGGAGTTAATAGGAATAAAATAAGGAATAGTTTGGACTGTCTAAAATACTTAGTTAACGATGTGGGGGGCACAAAAGGTCAACGCCCATTGCGTTCAATGGGGCGTGACCTTGTTCCCCCCCCCCCCCCATACTTCTTAAGCAAGCATTTGAGACACTCAAAAAACTATTCCTTATTTTGATCCTATGATCATCCACCAATAATTTGGCACAATTTTTTTATCCCAGCACGACGTTTGGTTTCAGGCTGTAGAGTGACCCAAACGTCAAAGGTTCCTTTCTAGAGCACTGCAAAAAATGTGTTTAGAGATAAACATTTTCTAACCACATCTGCATTCCCTTTGTAAAACATGTCGAAATGCTCAACATGTTAGAGTTTAAATGACTAGTGTTAGCAATTTAAAACATTGAGTTTAGCACATTGCCATGCATGTTAGCTTTTTTAAAAAATGTTTAACAAAGTGAAAGCAAGAAAAGTGTTCAATTGCAAACACACTTTTGAGTGAGGTTTCAATCGCATAGAATTACCCTTATGACCTGACACTGAGCCCACAAAAAAAATCTTGGAGGTCAAAGGTCACACACAAGGTACAAAGGTCACACACCCATTGAGTGCTTGGTTTCAGTGATAGCTCCCGTTGTATCGGCTAGCGGCATCCCGCTAGGTTTTTGAAAATTTTATATGTGCATTATGTTCTCTGTTTTAGCATTGCAATGTTGGGTGTTTTAACTAGCCCCTACACATCACTTTGAGAATAGCCCCCTATTCACACGCCACCTTCAATTCATTTTTGTCAAAATAAGTGAAATTTGGTAACAATTGTATGGCGCCTGTTGGCAAAGTTAATTACGTTAAAGTATAATGGTTCTCTCTGTCTTTCTCTCGTCGATCCTTTTCTGTCACTTTTTCTTTTGCAGTAGCCCACAGGAAGTATAAGTTTTTGGCAGGGCATTGGTATGGCTCCTCCCTACATTGATGATTTATTACAAATTTACAACCCTCCTCGTGTTTTACGTTCTGCTAATAAAATGAATTTGGTTGAACCTCGGTCATATCATTCTTGGGGCGATAGGTCTTTTTCTTGTGCAGCACCTCATATTTGGAACAAACTTCCTCTTCATATAAAAACGTCTAATACCCTTGAACAATTTAAGAAAAATCTAAAAACACATCTTTTTAATGAGGCTTTTAAGCATCTTTGAATGTATATTTATGTTTTGTATTATTCTCCTAAATTGTGTAAGATGATTATATTGCGTTCAATCAGTATTTGCTTTGATATTTGCAATTTAATAAGTTCATTGTTAAGAAACAATATTTTTAAAGTAATAATTAGTACATGTTTTTATGAGGTAATATTTATATGTATGTTACTTGATTTTGGTAGTGTGCCTTGTGCCACATGTGTATTCCATTTATAATTTGCTTAGTCGTTATGTATGTGTATGTATTTTATCTGTTTATATCGGCGCCTTGTAGGTGGATATGTGCGCTTAATAAATAGTCATTATTATTATTATTATTATTATTATTATTATTATTATTATTATTATTATTATTATTTAGGAGTTAAGTCCGTGACCCGATCGCTAATAGCCTCGTCCACAAAACCACAAAATTTAACGAAGTGATTCAACACTTTTCGCGTTAGAAGAAAGCTACATTTTTTTTATTTTGCCCTTGTAAAATAGATTAAAATCTTATGGTTAAAACGTGTTTACTTTGGATGTTATTTTCGAAAATGTGCTCTATTTTTTATCCTATGGGGCTTACAAAATCACCCTTTTTAAGCTCTCATAATAAAATAGAATGAAATATCGACGTAAAATTTTACAGATGGGGTGTTGAGGTCAAGGTAATTCAATCAAGATGAACACTTCATATAATTAAATCGGGTCATTTCCTTTAAACTTGCTTCCTAAAATTATTGAGATAAGATTGATTATGTCGTCACTTCTTATACACCGAAAAATAGCATTATATGTTGCCGTTAAAACAACTCAATGCTTTATAAAAAGGTGCAACGAAAGATTTTTTGGGCATCCATATATTGTGTCAAATGGAGTGATTTCATATAGGTAAGACCCTCCCAATAGATTTCTTACCTTGTCTTTGGATAAGAAATGCCTTGAAAGTGAAAATAAAAGGCGATTTTGATTTGCTTAATTTCAATATAAAACGTAGGCTGAATTTAGTATTTGCTCCTATAGTAAATTAAAAATTTAACGCTTTTTGTACAAAAAAAAAAAAAGAGTCTCAGCGTAATCATTTCACATGGGGATATTTTTGATAGAAAGGTTTACATTTTTAGAGACACCTTTTATGTAAAATCTCTCGTTGCACCAATCAATTTGGCAGTTTATTATTATTTTAATGACAGTCATTTATATTTCCAGCCATTTCCAGCTATTTAGTAATGAGCTATTCAATTTTTTTTAAATGAAATTTAATAAAAAATGCAAATATTTAGATTTGGCAGCCATCTGTAATTTAGCCAATCGGAATCACGCTCTCGCTATAAACAATGTTAACCTAAAATGATACTACAAAAAGGTGCAGAGAACGATTACTGCACTGACCAGTAAGTAGCCTAAAAGCAATAACACAATGTGAGTCACAGGCAGTTTTGTGGTCGAGCGCCCTCCCGATCCCGTTTGAGTTTATTACTTGAGTGTTTTCAATCAAGAAATTTTGAATTTACTGAGTAAGTTACACAACCAACGAATCGACAGCAAGTTACTGATGGAAGGCGAAGTTATCACCAAATACGTATATCAGCCAGGTATAAAATTACAAGAAATACTTAAATGTTTGTCATGATTTGAGCAAAATTGTAGCAGTAAGGAATATCAAAATTTTGGAGTAGAAATACTAATCACAAAAGCCGAGAGCTTGTTATGGCTTTCATAAAATACGTAACTTTATTAGTCACTAAGGGCTACACAAAAAATCAGTCATGGTACATATTTTATGGATAAGTAAAGAAGCCAGGCTTTGCTAAGTTTGAGAAAACTTTGCAATCATCGGCACTTTTTAGGAGGCCGGCAGACAAACAAATCGTGCGTTGTTGTCTGCCTCAACGGCTGGAGACCCGAATCACTTCATCCGGAGAAAATAACCATGGATTCTAGGCTTTTTGCTCTACTTACTTGCGGCCTGCTTCTGGCGGTTGCAGTGCCAGCAGCATTTGCCCAGGCCTGCCCGATACGATGCCTTTGTTTTCGTATGACTGTCCGCTGCATGCATTTGGAGCTGACCCGTATCCCCCAAGTTGACAACAGGACCAGAACTTTGTAAGTTTAATTTTTGTTCATATGTTCATTGACGTACATTTTAGTTCAGGTGAAGTTATGTTGGAAAATTATGGCATTGATAGGAATCAACTTTGGGAAAAACCTTAGAAAGTTCTAGGCATAGTTGATCTTCTCTGCAGTCCAATGTCAATGACTGTCAATGTCTGTGTTTATTTAAAAATTAAAATGAACGGCAATGGTTGAATGAATGTGGCAATGACATGTTGTTAATTATCTAGATTTGGTTCCGCATCTCCAGGGTTGTAGCCCCCGGTCTACAACTAGTGATCAACTGCTCACCTCGGAAAACTACGGCAACGAGGGCAAAGCCCGAGGGTGAGCAATGATCTAATTGACGAAAGTTAAATTTACTCACTATTTCGTACAGCTGCATTGAACTCTTATTCTAAATTTTATTCCACAGCACCAGTAGCAAATTATGTCTCTATCTGCTTTTTTTGGTTAAAGAAAGTCTAGTCTTCCCATGTACAACCGTATTGCACTAGAAATTCCCGTTGACTGACCAGTCTCGCAAGGTCCAGGAGTTAGCAGCTGTTACGCTGGTTCCCTGCAAATTTGGTCTCTCACCATTTTTTTCGCATTGACATAGCTCTGCATCCATAAGCGAAGCCTGAGACGCACTGGACACCAGACATTTTAGGGCTTTGAGAAGCAAATTTATTTGTTGGATTTTGACATGAAAGAGGTAAAAAATCTGTGATATGGGTGAATATTCGGACTCAGGATAGTCTCAGGTATTTATAGAATTCCGTTTCAAGGGCCAAATGCTTCAAATATAGGGGGAATGGGGGGATAGGCTGTGGGTAAAAAAAATTCCCGCAGCCTATTCATTTGTACGGTAATGAAATACTGAAGCATTTTGAATACACTTTTCCCAGACTGGTTCTGAACGGACTAGTCTACAACATGGAGATGAGGGCATTATCCTTACACAGAAACAAAACGTAACATGACTAACTGGTGAAATCAAGAGGCAACTATACCTGAAAAATTTCTATTTAAAGGCCGACTCAGAGATTTCCTGATGAGGGCACCCTTAGTCTTTTTAGAACTTTTCAAACAAATCATGCTTTTTTTCATGCTTGTCCATAGTACTAGTAGAATCACTGTGTGAAATAGCTAAGCTCAAATCAGAGTCCTTCAAATTTAGAAAATCACAGCACTGTTTTAAAATTCCGGATCCGGAATTTTGGTTATGGCACTGTACTACACAAATGTTTACTGCATCAAAACGAAAAATCTGATTCATCTCAAACTTTGAAATTGAGCATTTTAGGTGACTATCTTTAGTTCCAATTGACTATTTTTAACCCTAACCTGTCCAAAAGTCAATGAGAAGCAATCAGGTTACGCCTATTGCTTCCTATTGCACGTCGTCAGATGTCAAGAACTATTTATTTTACCTGCAATGCTTTCTATTGCACTCAGCCGCAATTGCCCGCGTGGCTGGCTTTCTGCCCCCGAGGAAATTGCTAAAAACCAATTGATTTTATTGCACTTAAGATGTCCACACACGTTCCGCTCGACATCTTGTATCCCACCATGCACTACCTTCCCGAAGTCCTGCAGGGTTTTCCGTTGATCTACATTGGGCTCTCTGAAATTAGCAGATGTGTCAAGGTCAAATTTGCAAACCTGGAAGTAGAGCATACATTCCGTTCATTGCTTTTGATTGACTGTGGGCCGCTTTTCCCGCAGAAGACGTTGAAAACCAATTGCTTTCAATTGCACCTGTGACGTTTTCCCCCACAGGAGACCTATTGCTGCCTATTGCATGTGAGACTAAAAAGCTTTTTACGCTGTTTTTCCACTGCCGGGGAAATGGCTCAAAGGCAACGAAAAGCAATGATTGCGTGCAATTGATTGTCATTGCACCGGGGACGTCAGGAGATATTTAGCAATGATTGCATGCAATTGATTGTCATTGCACCTGGGCGTCAGAAGACACAGTTTGCGTTGCCTCCTATTGGATCTCGGCTAGGGCCAACTACCCTGTGACGTGTTAGGGTTAAGGGCGATTCTTCGGGAAGTCACACACAAGACCGAACTTTATTTGCCCCCATTACAAAACAACCAATCTAGCGAAAGTGAAAATATTATTTGGTTAGGTGTTCGTCCGGAACTTAACTGAGAATATGTGTTCCACTTTTTTTTAGAGATTTGGGTTCACATGTTGACTTCCGAAGAATCTGTCATGGCCCTTACTAAAAAAATTATATTCCCAAATCTCTGAGTCAGAGTTTAAATTTGTCCACTTCCTGATGTCACAAAGATGAATATAATGGCACTCCAAGATTTCTGCTGCATAACAAAGCACCTTGTTTCTCTAACGATCCCTGAAATTTTGTAGCAAAGACAGTGATTTCATCTCTGAATCCTAGCTCATTCATGGCCGGCATTGTTTTACAAACTCACGCAACAAGTTCTGTGTTGGAAAGCAGATGCTCTTGACATACCGATATATACATCTGATGATCCTGAGCAATTTGTCATGTCCGTCCATCACGGCTGTGTTTGGAGTTAGTGGGTTGCGAATCTTTGAGGGCACCCAGCATCTAACTCTGCTGTAACCATGACGTCACAGGCTAAGCATTGCAGATTCCCGAGCTCAGAAATTTAAATAATTCGGACCCTAGATAGGGGTCTCAGCGAGTCCCGGGAATTCAAGACTGATACAAAGCCAGAAAGTCATGAACGATTTATGGTGTAAGAATGTGGGTAGACGTTTCATATAGAAGTCCCTCATGAATGTCAAACTGAGGTATTTTACACTCACAATGTCATACAGTGCATGAGGAATGAATGGCAATAGCTCATTTGCATCCTTGGACTTAAACATGAACCATCTACCACGAATTGCGTTTCTTTGGAGGCGCAAAATTTCCGGCAGCCGTGGTGTATTATCATGACCCCTCTTGACACAATCATGCATGTCTCACATCGAGGTACAACATGAAACTAACAAATACGGCCAAAGCAAAATGGCAAGATGGGATACTGGGAAATTATTGCCGACTCGCGGGAAATTTTATTGACGTAAACGAACGGAATAGAATACAAAACATATGAAATTGCAATTTGACAAAAGTGTGGTATAGGTGAAATAATCAAGGGAAACAAAAGTAAAATAAGCTCCCATCTATTTTTGAATAATAAAATTAGGCAATGAGTCTTGAATCCAGTGTGTTTATTCTTGATAAAACTATTGGCAAAAATAGCTCCGTCTCAGGATAAAATCCCACCAAAATCACACAATAGCAGCCAACCATTCTTGTGTATTTATTTAGTGAGCGGAAGTTCGTTTGAAAATAATTTTAAATAATGAAATTCTGAAAAGAATTAACATAGTGTCTTTGGTAAGATTACCACATGCCAATTTTGGAATTGAACGGTAAGTTGTAATATTAAAATTGAATAAATGATTAAAATAAACATATTCCCCAATCCAACACGTCTCTGAAATCTAGCAAAACATGAAATAAACTGCATAGAAAGCAAAATGGTGCGGTGTTGGTCTTACACGCAGATTGTCTTCCACAACCCTCCAAATTTTGTGAAGATAAGATGGGGGACGGCTTGTTCAAGTCAAATCGGCAAAACAGCCAGAAATTTGTGAAGTTGAGATTATTGTTTAAGTAATCTTAGCTTCTCACATTATATTTTTGTTTGTAAATGGTAAATGCTGAGTCTTACCATACCATAGTGCTTAACACGTGTTAAAAATGCACACCAAATAGCTTCAATTGCAATTGCAAGCTTCAACTTCTGAGGGGGTCAGATACCCCATGGCACTCTAACATGCACACGATGGGATCAGAGCCGTATAAGTCGCAGGAAATCTTGACTTCCTTGCTGGAAGATAATAATTCCAGTCATGAGTATGGTCGACTATACATTTGACCTCTGATTGAAAACAATACCATTACTCTGACTGTAAAAGTGATAATTTTCGCCTGTGTAATTTTTCGCGTTTCGCTGTAATTTTTAACATGTTTGCTTGTTTTAAATTCGCTCTTTTCAGCTATCCTACATAGACCTACAACACAAAATAAAACTTTTGGAGGTTTTAATTTCAAGCTAGCTCAGAAGTGCGCAAAAAGCGCGAAAATGTAGCGTAAAATTTCCACTTTTAACAGTATCTAGAAAGGCAGATAGGCCTATGTGGGTAATTAACATCTACTTGTTGATTAAACATTGAGAGAATTTTGTCCAATTTTTTTATGTGTAGCACTTAGCAGTGCTAAAAAAAGTGCATTTCCCAGGAAGTAACTAAATTTCCCGGAAAACAGACGAAATTTTTCTGATAATTCTTATTTGTTCCAAAATTGTCCCTCCATATTTTAACCCTTCAGTTGATCGCGAAACTCAATCTGTAGACATCATATGCTTCGCGTGCTATCACCAATTGAGAAACGAAAATGGGATAAAACGGGAAAGGGGTCTACTTCAAGAACTGGCAGCCGCATCAACCTTTTTGCCGACGCGTTGTATTTTTTTTTAGATGTTCGGAAAATGGTTTGGTCTTCTTCCATAAGCATAAGCTCGATTCGGTGTGTAGCTGATTGGTCTTAATCTTCTTTTGTAGTCGATCCCGTTGTGTACAATTTACAAATTCGCAAAAAAAATTGCCTTCTTATGTCTCTCCATCATGGTTTGTTGTGATATTGGAAAATGTGACGTGACAGATGTTTTTCAGACCACAATGCAGTCTGATGGCTGAACTATGTGGCGCACAGGGAAATAATGTGACAAGGTAAACGTGCAATGTCGGCCTCAATTCATAGGCATGTATACATCGAATGTTTGGCAATTGAACAGGCCCGCGACAAATTATATTTTTCTAGCTTGCCCGACCGGGCAACCTCATAGAGAAAACGGCTTGCCGAGAACAGTGAAGAACATGCCCGAAAATTCCGCATTCTCAGGCGGGAATGGAGCTCCGTCACAGACAGCCAGCCTTCTGGTCTGAACTGCTGTCCCGCGGGAAAAAACACTGATGATTAAAAAACGGTCCGGGAAATTCCCCAAGCCAGTCCCTAAGGCCTTCAACTATAGGTACTGATCTTTCATGACTTTTCAGCTCATGACCACGGTAATCACGTCACCCCCACGTGTTAATTTCTGATCACAATTTGGCAATACCGGTTAAGATTCCTCTGATAATGCTAACTGAGTTCAAATCATGTTTTTGTGTCCAAACAAATGATTACGCACGTGGGCCATGCCGCCGGGGTTTCACTGTCGGCCATTTTGTAATTTTTTCAAGCTAAATGAACGTATTTTTAGCATAAAAAAACTATGATCTATTTAGATTTCAATCGATTTTGTCGGTTTTGAATGATTTTTTAAAAATAGTTCAGATTAAAATTACCGTGTTTTATTTTTGTTAACTTGCAATTAACATACGAATGGAAAGCTATGTTTCACTTAGTTGTTTTGGTTTTGATCCATTTAATACATGGGGGTGGGTCTTACTTGATGTGTAAATACTGATCAGGAATAATTTCAGTGCTTTTTTTGGCGTGAAAATACCATTTACATTGCGAGAATCGCACGTGAAAAGCTGGTTTTCTAAACGCCGATCACCGAGCCATTAGGAACAATTGGAGGTGAATATTTCATTTATGTTGGAAGCTGTACGGCGGAAACTCGGATTCGGCTTCCCGGAAATTTACTTTTTCCAGCCCTGTTTACGATTGCAAATAATGTTGGTCTCAGCCAGATCGTTGACATTGACGCGGCTGGCTGGGAAAGCAATATCGATCGAACTGAGCTTTGTGGTAAATGTGGGCAAATGTGCCTTCCCAGCTCTGTCGACCGTTGTGTATTATATTAATATCTTTAATTTTTGGTTGTTTCCCCTTATTTATGAAACGGTAAAAGTAAAACTTGTAAAGGAAATATGTCTAGTCCTTAGTTTTTTCTGATTAATAGTGGCCTGATTGGAGTAAATCATAACCATTAAACCATTTAGCTGATATTTGGACCCGGGATTTGGACTCGCCCGAACGGGCACGACTACCCAAAATTTTACTTGCCCGAAAAAAATTTCTACTAGTCCCGGGCTATGCGACAGGCGATTTGTCGCGGCCCCTGCAATTGAATAAGGCATAAGTAGATATTTTAGCAGTAGAACAAGAATCCAGACCAAATAATTTTCTTGAAAGGTGCAACAAGATAATTTCAAATATTACGAGCGGTGCTCAACCTGTTGCCAAAAAATGCGGAACTCGTCCAATTGTTAAGTCGAAGAAAGAAAATGTGAAGGGTCTCAGCAATTGGTGACACCACAGGGCACCGCCATGGACGATTGCGTCAACCATATTTTGTTCTGCCATCCAACGCCATCTGCCATATAAATGATATGCCATATCATATGTACGTCATAGGACATGGCAGAAATGTTTGCTGTGTGTCCACTGCATTATGGAGCTGTTGTTATGTCCGTAGCTGTCGAAGCTTGGGTAATATTCTCAACCACGGAAGTTCTAAACTAAAACGTGAGCTTGTGATGAATGAACTGAAAATTAATTTACGGAATCGGCAGGCAAATCTAATTGAATTCCCATGTTGTTCTTCCCTGGTCAACACAGATCCATGTGACAGAGCAACAATGTTTTAAATTGGAATCTCAAATATCTGAAATTAACAAAATCGGCATGATGAACAGTACTGATGAATGAAATGTGAGAGTTACACGCTTATGAAGAAAAGTGTGGCCTTTCTACGGGATGATTGGCGCGGGCGCGGCTAACAGAACGACAGAGAGCAAATGATAGCAAAAGAGAATTAAATATAGAAAACAATGCCTTATGATATTGAACTGTCACTCGACAGTGCCGCCAGTGTTGTTTTATCTGTGTTGATCACATACCAAATGTGACAATTTTCACTGGAATCAACCAAGCTATGAAACGAATAATATTCCAGCAGCCATATGCCAAGTTGTGTACTGTAATTTAGTAACAAGAGCGAGCATTATTTTGGGTTAGCCCGACAAATTCAGTCATAGATAATTTCCAGTACTGTCATGTAAATGATGTTGTGATTGCATTTATTACACTCGGCCGCCCATTTTAGGCTACTTAAGGCCTCTAA
This sequence comes from Ophioderma brevispina, assembly GCA_023653785.1. Taxonomy (NCBI): domain Eukaryota; kingdom Metazoa; phylum Echinodermata; class Ophiuroidea; order Amphilepidida; family Ophiodermatidae; genus Ophioderma; species Ophioderma brevispina. Next base: position 2,767 of record JAMKCH010014991.1, on the reverse strand, counting down.
CCGTAAATGGGGTTCCATTACGGTTATATATTAGAACAACCCTTCACTTGAGAGTTTGGCTAAAATTTTGTGGTATTCTGTTAAGGTGCTTTCAGAGAATGGTAGATTAAGGAAACATGTACAGTGCCTTTCATTAAAGCACAGTCATTAAAAATTATGGTTAGGGTTTTCAATATGCTCTTTAATTTGAAAAATTGAAATTTTTAAAAACATTTCCAAACCATATTTTTAAAGATTATTTCAAAAACGGGACCGACTATGCAGAGTTGGTGTCTGTCAACAAACTCAATCGTGTGAATGCAAGAAAGGTTGTAAGTGCAATAGCTGCCAGGTGATACATCTTGTATACTGCAATGCATTAGGGTAACTCTCTATTTGTCTTTCCTCAAATGTTACCAACCAAACCAGCCCGAAGAACGAGATGGAATTCAGGAAAAGCCAACTGGCCCAAGTTAAAAAACTCACCAGTGAACTGTCAATCCAAGCTACCAGACTTAGCTATCAACACTGGCATACATTATTCAGACTTCTGCTCTGTGCTACACATCAAGCAGCTAAACATTCCATTCCAAAAGGCAGAGGAATCTTTACCCCCTGATGGGACAAGGAATGCGACAAGTTGTATAAACTGCGATATTGAGAGAAATAGAAAAAGGCAACCAGCTACTGTATCTGCTTGGCCAAAAGAGCCGCACCAGATGGAGGAGGAAGATCCAATATCAACTTTACCCAATCAAGTCTAATGCCTGGAACACATCCAAGAAGTCACCGGGGGTAGCGGTCCAGCTAAGCAGTGTCCTGTCCTGCAAATTCCATTGCTTCAGTACTTGCCAACAAAGTGAAATAGAAATACCACACTCTCCACAGGCAAAAACCCATGCTCGTGCTGTTAATGAATGGGTTAAACAGCTTCTACAAACCTCTACCATCAAGCCCCATGTCTCAACCATTCACCTATGATGAGATCACCTAAGCAATTAAAGTTATCAAGAATGGGAAAGTTTCCAGCAACGACAACATCCATACAGAATTCTTGAAGAATATGGCACCTGAAGCTGTGCAATGGTTCCAACTCTTCCGCTACTTGCTTAGGATCATCAACTATTCCATCAAGATGGAAGACTTCAAAGACCTGTCATTGTTATCCTGAATCCCATGAAACCAGCAAATGAGCTCAGCTCTGTTTTTCACCTTGATAATCAATGCACAAAAAGAGTTCTACTTAACATCACTATAGATGGAGATAAACTGTCACACGACCCAACACCGAAGTACATTGGTGTCATAATGGACCACAGCCTTACTTTCAATCTACACACCAAGGCAGTTATTGCCAAGATGCAGTCTCATGTCAATCCCCCAAGGCTCGCAGCAACTGGATGGGGTGCATCTTTCGACACTTTACATACATCAACTGTTGCTTTGGCATAATCAACTGCTGAATATGTTGCACCAGTATGGAGTCACAGAGTACACTCACACATGTTGTTCTGAATGATGCAATGAGACTTGCCTTTTGATGATGCCTGTAGGATATCTTCCATTTCTGTCTGGCATACCTCCTGCAAACCTTACGAGGAGCTTAGGAGATCAAGCTCACCAAGAAGTGTGATGATCCTGGTAGCTTGGACCCCCCTCCCCCACCAACACCCTTTAAAGATCAGAGAATTCCACAGAATCACTTTGCTACCCAATCCATGACACTTTGCAGTATGCTATCATCCTGGATCAGTGACAGATGGTCTGAGCAATAGTCATCCTCTACCTTGAGCCTAAAGCAGTTTGTGGACAGCCCATCTAGCAAGCCTTAAGGCTGTGATCTTGATAGGGAAGCATGGGTCAACCCCAACAGAATCAGAACTGGCATTGACGGTACATTGACAGCCCTTCCTTCACATGATTGGTGTGGAACTTTCACCAAACTGTGATTGTGGAGAGCCACAAACCATTAGCCACATCAAAGACAGATCTTTCACTGTGTGTTTGGACTTGCACAAACTAACCCACATTTCCAAAATACTAACTAGATAGCATTAAAGATCCATATACAATGTATATCTAACAAACCCAAATCCTTCATCAAATCCAGCTTACCATTGTCCGAACCCAACTCTGCTTAGACATGGGGAAAAACAAAAAACAAGAAAGAAATGCCATCCTGACTTTTCACAAAAATTGCCTTATCAGAGAACATTACAACATTTTCCGATGCAGCAGTGCAATAACTAGACATCAATCATTATCATGTTTTGAGGAGTCCAGGTGTGTGAAAATATTGGATTTACACCCAATATTAATTGGTCTCGCTATGAGTTTTAAAATATTTTTCAACTCATAGCTCGACCAATTAATTTGGGCTTAATCGATCCAATTTTATATCAAAATTGGGTGTATAGGTTGTTTACATGTACAGGGTGACCCAATAAAAACTTTACCCAAAATGAAAGTGATATTTTTCCACTTTTCTTTAATTTGATATCTGTGGATTTTATTTTATCATAAAGAATGGATAATTGAGCATGTTAATGCCCAAATCAAGCAGAACGTGTTCTACCCCCCAGACACAAGACAGAAAACTGGTATTTAGCACAATTGCAGACTTTTCCATGGGTACCGTGTTGTTCCTAATAAATGCCCCTGCTCTAATAACGCCCCCTACGATTTTTGTATAAAACAATTCAAGAAAATGAGTTAAGCTTACACATGATTTAATGGCCGGGACTGTCGTAATCCGTATCATAATCACTGTTGTGCACAGTTGTAATAG
>JAMKCH010014990.1:0-81434 GCA_023653785.1 Ophioderma brevispina | reverse complement strand
CGCTAGATGAGTATACTGGAATGTTTCAGAAGGCACTGTAATTCGACCTAATTACAAAGCAGTCCGGACATTTAAGTCCGTCATTAAGCATTGCCAAGTTACCGATAATACCCTGGATGACCTTTGATGACCCCAAAGACCATCAAAACATGCCCACAAAATTTGTGCGGCGAAACTACCCCACCATACTACAATTCGTATCCATACGTCAAAGCATGCCCAAGTTACCCAATAATTGACCCCTGGATGACCTTTAACCCCCAAATGACCCCTCGAAAATGTTACCCCTAACTTATGGCACAACTCTAATGGCGAAACTCTACCACAGTACCAACTCTATCCATACGTCAAAGGCAAGGCCAAGTTTTACCGCATAATGACCCCTTTATGACCTTTGACCCAAATACCCGATTCAAACATGCCCACAAAATTTGTGCGCGAAACTACCCCACCATACTACCATTCGTATCCATACTCAAAGCATGCCAAGTTACCCGATACCGACCTGTCTGGTGCCCTTTGACCACAAAATGACCAGTCGAAAATGTGCCCCATCAACTCGTAGGGGAACTCTTACACCATACCAAAACTCATTCCATACGTCAAAGGCACGGCCAAGTTACCCTAATGACCCCCTGAATTTACCTTTTCCCCCAAATGACCCTCAAAAAAAACGTGACCACTAAACTCGTAGGGCAAACTCTACCACCCTACTAATAACCAAAACTCATATCCATACGGAAAAGCACGGCCAAGTTTATCCAATAATGACCGCTGGATGACCTTTGAACCCCAATAACCCCCTTGAAAACATTACCACTAAACTCTTACAGCGAAACTCTACCACCCACACAAAACCCAAAACTCCATCCATACGTCAAAGCCACTGCCAAGTTACCCAATGACCCCTGATGCCTTTGACCCCCAAATGACCTCTCGAAATCATGACCACTAACTCGTACAGCGAAACTCTCACCACCATACCAAAACTCATAAACTCATCCATTCATCAAAGCACGGCCAAGTTACCCAATAATGACCCTGGATGACCTTTGACCCCCAAATGACCCCTCAAAAACATGACACTAAACCGTATGGCCGAACTCTATAAACCACCACCCCAAAACTCACAACCATACGTGAAAGCACGCCAAGTTACCCGATAATTACCCCCTGGAATGACCTTTGACCCCCAAATGACCCCTCGAAACGTGACCACACACTCAACTCGTACCGCGAAACTACCACCCTACCAAATCTCATATCCATACGGCAAAGCACGGCCAATTTATCCAATAATGACTCCTGGAATGACCTTGACCCCCAAATGACCCCTCGAAAAAATGCAAATGGTGCGCCCGCAGGCGGAGTGCCCATCTTTCTTCTGTGTCATTGGGGCGTTTGGGCCGACTCCCTCAATTCATGTTGCTGTGGGGGTTTTCGCCACTCCCCTCCCCCCGCACAGCGAGTCTGGTTTGCCTTCCCAGCATATGCCGGGTACCCATTTTATACTCCTGGGTGGAGAGAGGCACGCGAGGTAAAGTGCCTTGCCCAAGTGCACAACACATTGGCGACAGCGGGGCTTCGAACCCACAACCTTATGCTTATGGGCGACGCTGATCCACTGCACCACATGTGCCCCTAAACCTCGAAAACATTACCACTAAACTCGACACAAACTCTACCACCACACACCCAAACTCACATCCATACGTCAAGCCGGCCACGTTCCCAATGACCCCTGGATGACTTTGAATCCCCCCAAATGACCTCTCGACATCATGACCACTAAACTCGTACACCGAAACTCTACCACCATACCAAAACTCATATCCATACATCAAAGCACGGCCAAGTTTACCAATCTGACCCCTGGATACCTTTGACCCCCAAATGACCCCTCGAAAACATGCGCACAAACCTCGTACGTCCGAGCTCGACCACCATACCAAAAACGTCACACTCCCTACTCAAAGCACGTCCAGTTACCCAATAGTTACGCCCTGATGACCTTTGAACCCCAATGACCTCCTCGAAAACATGACCAATAAACTCGTACAGCGAAACTCTACCACCATACCAAAACGCATTATCCATACATCAAAGCACGGCCAAGATACCAAAGACCCCTGGATGAAACTTGACCCCCCAAATGACCCCTCGAAAAACATGACCACAACCTTGTACGTCCAGCTCTACCACCATAACCAAATTCATATACCCGTATGTTAAAAGGACGGCGGAACGCATAGCCGGACAAACAACAAACAACCCACAAGTTGTTTTTTTTTAGTAATATAGATTTCTGCCAAGGAAAAAATGTTGCACAATAACGTGAGAGGCCTGTTTCTGGTAAAACTGTATTTACCAGAGAACCATGTACACTGTGCTTCGGCTTATACTGCACAACCAATGTTACTTTAAAGTGCATTTCAATGTTCTAATATAAGTATTAACAATATTTGAGTTTGATGAAGTTATGTTGTTTTGATTTCAGATGGCATTCAGTATCTGTCGTGGTTTTATTTCCCCGCGACTCTTCTGTTACGATCTACTCAATTCTATCCAGGAGCATAAAGGCTGGTACGTCCTGGGTTCTTAGTATTCTCTATCTACGGGTTCTTACGAACATTTGGTGAATTATACCTCCTCATGCAATTATTTTAACACGTCCATGAGCCCAAGTTGTTAAGTGCCCTATGGAATGAACCAAAATTGAGCTTGGTGAACTACGTGTTAAAGGTGTTTCCCCCAATCGAAACCCTCTTTCCCCCTTTTACTCGCTCTATCAAATCTGGAGATTCGAAAAATTCATATTTTTTCTTTCTCATTACCCACCGACCATACCGCAGTGAAATTTTAGGCTAGGAAGTGTTTCCCTTTGATGTTTATGACCAACATCATCTCCAAATGTGTGGTATACCACATTTATTAACACCTTGGCTGTTCTATGGGCTTATTTAGTGCACATGTTTGCTTCTCTGAATCGAAACTGTTGGAACCATTTTAACTCAGAATTGTATCAGATGTTTTTGGTGAATATTTTCAGTGTGAGGTGAAAACATATGAAAATTTGGCCCTTGATCAGGTCACCCTTAGATGATGTGACATATAATGTACTCATCTTGGAATAAAGAAGGGCATGGAAAATTGTTCTTTTAATGACTAATAATTCAGTCAATTGACCGTTTCATGACTGTTTTAAAGTGTCCATTAGGGCTTATGTTAGAATTTCATTTTAAGCATTAATTAGAATTAATGGGCTGGTATGGAGTATTTTACATGCAATTAACGAGTGCAATGGGACAAAAATAAAATTGCACGTATGTGGTGCTCGTTTGTAACTACGACAAATGGCAAAGCTCAGAAGACGATCACGTGCACTGGGGTGGTGGCAGCAGAATGCCATTAGGCTCGGTGGATCGGACAACTGTACGTCCGTGTACAGAATTAATAGTGTATAATATTGTGCGGTCAATGACACGTAGAAACTAAATAACAGACATTAACCATTCATACACGTTATTACGGCAACATTTTTACAAACAAAATCTGAATATGTCATGAAATCCAATGCGTAATTTTCTAAGAAATGCACACCACCCACCCGCCCACTAAATGAATCAAGACCACATGCGGGTAAACGTTCTAAGCACACCACGAAAACTTATTAACATACGCACCATGCAGGACAAATATCAATACATGATTTTGTTCACTCACATTTCTTCTCTTATAATAATAAATGTTTATGAATAAGTTTAAGAAAAAAAAAATCATTCTTAATATCCTGATTTGGGGTCGTGTTCATTGGGTAGAATTAAACACTTTCTGCCTATTTTTAGCAAATTTAGGTCATTGCTAGACAACACACCATTTTTTTCTTTAGGCCGTAATATTTGATATACAGTGTTGTGGTAGTCTAGAAAGTGCACACAGCTGTATTATCCTATGCAAATCGTCCTTTTATTTTTGGCAATTTGTAAGCAGCGGCGATACAATTTTAACACCTGATATAAGTAGGGAGGGGACAGGTCAAAGCTATTATCTCTCCAAAAATCAAAATCCATGACAGGAATCTTGCCATATATGCCTACAAAGGCCAGTATTTTAACGTTATAGCACCCTCTATAGCCCCATTCTCCATAAGAGACACGTTAAAATAGAATTTTTAAGAAAAACATATTGCCCGCAATGAAATGTTCCGCAAATTTTCACAGGATGAAGTCGTGTATAAATACTCCAAATTATGTGTCACACGTGTGTCACCATGGATAATTTTTATTCTGGTTTTGTTATAGTAAATCTAAGTGCCGCTAGGATGTGCCCTTGCTACAGCTGGCCTAGTGAAGAGAAATGAGTATGACAATTTCCTGATGTACGTAATTAATAGGCAACACACAGAAGCGCTTCCGGGCTTGAGTTTTGGCAACTTTAGAAATGTCCATTATTATAGCATTTTGCTAGTTGCATTAGTATTGCTTCACAAATTAATAGTGTCATATATTTCCTTTAGCAATGACAGATCAGGATTTTGAATTAAGGGAACAAACAAAAAGATTGAGAAAATAAGAAAGCTATGGTAACATTCTTGCCCTCCACGCAGCATTAAGAACCCTATCAATGCCTAATACTACACATAACCAACACGTTGAAATATTCCTATTTGTTTGTTTTCAGGTTTTATAATGCTGACACCCCAGTTTATTCATCAACTACAAGTTAAAATCTGTAGCTCATCTTCCTGCGTATGTTAACCCTACAATGCTCTAAATCTTTCATTGATGACATCTTTGCCTTTGTCATCATATGCCCACGCTGTATCGGCATAGGTTGTCTAAGAGATGGTAAGTTCTAATCCTTCACACATATCCTGGTGTGGAACCAGAGGGTGTTTAGAGTCAATCCCACAATGCACCAGTGTTTGGAAATTTCACCCCAATATGGTCATGTGATCTCAACAAAAATCCTATTTTAACACATAAATCCCTGCCTTTTACACTCACATACCCACAAGCATTAACTTAGGGAATTTTTAGCATGATCATGGGGGGGACGATGTCTCGTGCTCTAACTTTTGGGACACTTTTTTATCCTAAGTACGGACTTGTGTTTTAGTACAGTACAGTATGGCACATTGAAAGACTTATGGTTTTGGTTCAAAAGCACCTTCGGGGTGTGAACTATACTGATCGCACTTAATATGTTGGAATTACTTGCTTTTGGTTGATTCCTGTGTAAAAGGTTTTTTTCACAATGCAAGCACCGCACAAACCCATATTTCAATGCACCTGTTGCACCAAATTGTACCTTTGCCATTCTGTATCAGTTTATAAAGTGAAGAGACCCACCATTTTGTTGCTGATCTGAGTATAGCACACCACAAATTTGTTTTACATAAGACATTTTAGCTATGGAAGCAGTTTTACAAATGATCGTGTTTTATGTGTTATTCCGTCCGTTTCGTTAACCTACTCGCCAGCTGCATGTTCAGAAAAAATAATTCCAGAACAAAATAATTCTTGCAAATTAAAACAGACAAACAAAAATTCAAATTAATATAAAAATTAGGAAAAAATTAAAAATATGCAAGACTAAAAAAAATCATGAAAGGTATTTAAAAATAAAAAATAAAACAAACATTTCCAAATTAAAAAAATAAATTAAAAACAATTCCAGAAATGAAAAAGCTTTCAGGCACTATGGAATCTAGTTGAAAACTGCATCTTCTAGATTCAGGGAATCGCATACCACAACTTCCGATACACTCTGTCTTCTTAATTGAATGTATATTTTTAGTGCAAACAGACAGGATTCATACTCACTATTTCTACAACGTAGCAAGGGTATGTACTAGGATACACTCTAGATAGAGATCAAATCCAGACAGTAATGACCGTGTGTGATTTCTGCATGTAGGTGGGACCTTTAGATACTTTGCCAGTCATCCCTAAAACATCTGCTAAACACGCAGATTTGCATCTTGTCTGTTTCTGTGCATTAGGTTTTTTCATATAAGAGTAAAAGTGACTGAAACTGCATAGTGACCATTGCACATACATAAATAGCAGAATGGGGATGTGCCAGTTGACTGCCTTATCACTTTCACACTCGGCGTATTGAAAGACTGGAAAGACTAGGGCCTAACAAAAATAAAATTTTTGATGCTCTGAAAAATTTTGGATGGAAGGAAGGAGAAAAATTTTAATTTTGAAAAATAATTTGTGTGGAGTCTATTGAGTCTTGTCAGAATTTGACAAGGAATATGTAATTTTTCTCCCCAAAGGGCATACATTTTTCTTCCTTTACACTAAAAATTAGGGATGGAAGGGTTACCGGAAACCAGATTTTATTTTTACTTGGCCTAGTAGTGAACAGGTGCATAGGTTGAGGTCATGTAGAGTTTTCGAGGGATTATTGAACTGAATATATTTGTTGTATACTTTCCTGTTAAAATGTTATTTTCTTTAAATTTTCTGTCTTAGTTACTGTTAAAGATAAATTTGCTATTATACTTTATTTGAACAAGCTATCTGTGACTATTTCCCTATTTTAATTACATCATTCACCTTTAAATACTAAAATGCTTACATCTTTGCAGACGTCATCTTTTGTATATTCCTCTATCAACGTTACATATATCCTGTGGATTACAAACGGGTCAACGAATTTGGCACAACAGGGGAGATGCACATAGGAACTGCAGATGAAAATAAAGAAGATGGCAGTAGTCCACCGGCAGTTACAGATGGCACTACTCAAGGAAATACCACAACTCCAGGAGATGGTAAAACTTCAGATGGTAAAGCTCAAGGAGATGGCAAAGCTCCAGGAGATAGTGAAGCTCAAGAAGACGGCAAAATTCAAGAAGACGGCAAAGCTCAAGAAGACAGCAAAGCTCAAGAAGATAGCAAAGCTCAAGAAGATAAATCTCAAGTATCTGTTCAACCCAAATCAGCTGAAGACAAAAAGAAAGATTAATCAGCGCAGATCTTCCTTGAACTTGCAGCCAAAGCTTACTGAAATTGACTCTTTCATGAGTATTATAATAATACATGTGGCATTGATTCTCTGTTCAGGAGCCAGTAGTATGCATGTTTGTACTTGACTTAAATTTGGTATTACAGTAAGATATTCACCAGGGAAGTGATTGTGATATCGATATGGTAGGGGGGGTGTTGGTTCAATTTTCAGGGACCTCATGGTCAGTGTTGCTAACAAAAATGTTGCTTCAGTTCGATTTATACTCATGCATCCCGAAGCGTAGCGTCAATGCTTTGTGGTACTTCTGGCGCTGAGTGTTAATTGATGAATCAATCACTCGACCCTTTGGCCCAACGTCAGCTAACGCTTTGAGTTGAGCAATGTTCAACTTGGGGAGTGTAGATAATTGGCTTTGAAAAATCAAAATGCTGTGTTTTGCCCTTTGACCACAAATTTGCATATTGCTATCTTCTTGTAATATTGTTGTCTGTTACACATACTAAGATAAAAACAGCTGACAAACAATTCAACTGACGCTTTGAGTGACAACTCAACGTTTGGAGCGTAATGTTAAAATCGTTGACGCTACCCTTCAGGATGTACAAGTATTAATCAAGCTTTCGGCACTGCAATGGAAGACAAAAGTAACCCAATTTCTTTGGGGGAAAAGGGGCCACTACCAATGGCCATTAGACATAAAAAAATATATGTTTGGCGTAATGGAGAAAAAATATCAGGGTTGGTCGGTCGGTTGGTCGGATTTTTTTTTATAGATCTTCTCAATGTTTTACTCTAAAATTAATACAAGATGCTACTATTTAAAGCTTTTTTCAATGACATAACAAAGATTATTGGTCCCCCACCAACTTATGTTGGCGAAGGGGGACTATAGAAATGCTCCCCGTCCGTGTGTGTGTGTGTCCCACGCGATATCTTTGGAACTAAGCAAGTGTGGGTGTCCATCTTCGCAACATAGATGTATCTCGAGTACGTGCTGGGTGGGATCCGAAGTGGGTCATGTGGCATGGGTCAAAGGTCAAATGAGGTCAAAAATAGGGTCAAATATGGGCAAAAAATAGGGCTAAATCGCTATAATAAACATTGTCAACACGATATCTTTTGATTGGAGCAAGTATGGGTGTCCATCTTCACACCATAGATGTCACTCAAGTTGGCTGCGGATGAGTTCGGAGGAGGGTCATGTGGCATTGGTCAAAGGTCAATGGGGTCAAAAATAGGCAAAAATGGAGTTAAATTGCAATAAACCTTATCTGTTTTGGTAGGGTGATGAAACTTGGTGGGTGTGGTCAAGATTCAGTGCCGAAAATGTTGAAGGTCATTTCAAGGCCATATGAGGTCATCCAAGGTCAAATCACTTAACATGTGGTAGGAGGATGAAAATTGGTGGGTGTGGTCAACATTCAGTACCAAAAATTTTGAAGGTCATTTCAAGGTCATTCGAGGTCATCCAAGGTCAAATCACTTAACATGTGGTTGGGAGGGTGAAAATTGGTGGGTGTGATCAACATTCCGTGCCAAAACTTTTGAAGGTCATGTGAAGGTCATGAGGGGTCATCCAAGGTCAAATCACTAAATATGTGGGAGGAGGATGAAACTTGGTGGGTGTGGTCAACATTCAGTGCCGAAATTTTTGAAGGTCATTTGAAGGTCATTCGGGGTCATTCAAGGTCAAATCACTAAACGTGGTAGGAACCAAAAATTTTGAAGGTCATTTCAAGGTCATGCGGGGTCATCCAAGGTCAAATCACTTAACATGTGGTATGAGGGTGAAAATTGGTGAGTGTGGTCATCATTCAGTGCCAAAATATTGGGTCATTTCAAAGTCATGTGGGGTCATTTAAGGTCAAATCACTAATCATGTGGTAGGAGGATGAAACTTGGTGGGTGTGGTCAACATTCAGTGTTGACACTTTGGAAGGTCACTTCAAGGTCATGTGGGGTCATCCGAGGTAAAATCACTTAACATGTGGTAGGAGGATGAAACTTGGTGGGCCATCACAATCTTCCCTGAGATCTTAAAATTGTTGCTTCTTGTTCTTTAGCTACTGCACTGGGCCTTTGTGGTTCGAGAACCGCCTTGTTTTATTTTACTTGTTGTAGTTGCTTTGTTGTCTTGTTATTTTTTCGTCTTTGTGTTGGTAAAAAAAAATATTGTTTTTAATTGTGGATGAAAATAATGGGTTGGTCGTCAGAATATTTTTTTATTTTCTGCTAATTTGCATAACAAATTTAGAGTCGGCAGGTTTTTAGGGTCTGTCGGGTTAACGCCAAACAAACAATTTTTTATGCCTTATCTATGGCACCCACTGGAAATATCACTTTGAGAGCACTTTTTGATGTTCCAAAGTAGCCCAATTGGGCCAGTAATGTACAGGGTTGGCAACACTGCCAGGTGATTCGCATTGCTATCAGTGATAGTGGCCCATGGTCTGTTTCACTCTGGAACAGACACACTCACTTAAACCTGAGATGAGTATACCTAACAGAGATCGGAAGCAAAGCTGTGATCCATTGTTAACAGCTCGAGCGTATCAAACCGGGTCTGTTTCGGCTTACAATGACTTGGCCGCACGGCAGCGCTGTGAGCACCTTAAGTTTTCTATGAGCTAGATATCCTGTAAATTGAGCCATTATACCAAATTTTGTGCTTCAATTCATGACCTAACAAGAAAATACTCATTCTTAAGACCAGTTCACATTAACACTTTATGGGTTTGGCTATGGGTCAACAATAGCTTCATTTTCATAAGACATAAGTCAAAATATAAAAAGTCCCCAAATATTATTCCGTTCTGAGTTTCTGAAATAAACTGGCCCAAGTTTGTTTCAATTCTCATGAAACTGAAAGATAGAATTCACATTTTAATTATCTCAGTATATTTTGAAGAATGTCATCGATATTGAGCAAATTCTACGAATAGTCGACAATTGCGTGTACAAAATTGGGGTCATTTCAAGTCATTTCATGGCCTATATGCAAGAGTCACTGAGTACTAAACTGTGTTCAAGACTTTAAGAGAAATAACAACCATGTGTGAGCACCATTTATTTCAAAATAGCCCGCCAAACTCAAATCTTGAGGTTGTACATTGAATTGTATTGAATAACGATCATTGCTTCCCGATCAGTCGAGGGAATTGTTGAATTAACATAACAATACCGTACCAGACACTGCACGCTGCAAACAATCCATTGATTACTTGCTTCGAATCTCTGTTAGGTATACTCATCTCAGCTTAAACAGTTACAAAGTATCTGAGACGTTATGTAACACTTTCCTGGTGAACTGCAGACAAAACTTGTCAATAGCAGTGCAGATATATGGGTAATGTCTTGTCATTATTACACATTCAATCTGCATTAAAACCCAACAACATCAACGTCACTTTCCCAGTGACTTCAGTATTCAACAAGTATAAATAAATGCTAACAAATACATAACCATCTGAATATCTGGCCTATCGTAAATTAGGATTTGTAGATCAAATGTTTTGGTGTCGTGCAGATGTCATACCTGCCCCACGTATTTGTTTATTGGGTGTGATAATATGCAAGGATCCACCGAGGGTTTTAAAGGGAGTGAGACAGGCGCTTAGCTTTTCATCCTTGCAATCATGAAAATTGACTAATAATTTGGTACTCTTAACTATAAGCGTTTGTTGTATCGGTAAATGGCAGTATTATGTGGGGAGTGTTTCATGTTGTGTTGCTTTTATTCTGTTTTGCATTGGACAAAAATAGGCTGCGGGCTCTCCTTTGTGAAATGTTGTGCCATGTTGTTATTATGAAAGTTTAATGTCTTACATAAATATAGGGACTTTTTGCCACTGACAAAACTATCCTGTGCCGTAACCTCTGGGCCCATAAGGTAACTCTAGGTCACTTGAATGTTTCAAATAATTATTTCAAAACTATGCATCTTATGACAATACTTAGAAAAATGCACTCAAATGAATCGAGACAAGTCTTGTCTTTGGACAGTGGTTTTTGAGATGGCCTCCCAGATAGCTTGCAGTCATTTGGGAAGCCATCCGGAAAACCACTGACTTCGTTGTTATAACTTAACAGGGTTGAAAGCATTTAACTAAGCCATTCAGTTTACCCAATGGTTTTACTTAATATTTGTGCACTTCAAGCTTGGTGGGTGGTAGCATACCTCTTAGGAACTAAAACACAGAGATTCTCTCAGATACAATCTGGGAATATTGTAAACTTCCTTTAGGGTCATTCCATGCCAATTCAACAAATCGAGTACACCATCACCTCATGGATTTCTTTCTTTTTTGGTGTATTGAAAGATATTCATGAGAAACTGAAATTCTGAAAAATTGAGTTCTGTACCTCTTTTCGTTTTCACGCTACAGCAATTTTAAATTTGAGGGGGTTACCTCAAAAACATGTACCGATGTGAAATTCAATATTCAGAGGGCCATAAGTAAAGAACTACACCCCTCAGATCCTTCAAACTTGGTATTCTGGATAACCTTTTGCTGCAGATTGCAAATATGTGAACAGAAAAAATGCACCTTGCCCCAATTTAAAATAACAGGGGGTCAAAAATGGCTCCAAAACCACTCGGACCATACTTTGGGGGGGGCCACAAGTCAAAAAGTAAGTGATATAACTTCCAAATTTGGGCTGGAGATAGCTAATCTTAAATACTACCCTTGTGTACAATCTTATACTTATATCAGCTTCGTTGGAAGAGATATAGCTGCTCGCCAAAAAGTTAAAAATTCCAATTTGACCTGACGTTGGCCCCTTAAAAAAACAATGTCCAGACATTCTGCACAAATTCTGCTGAACTGATGTTTGGAGAGATATTAAAGCTGTCGCAAAAAGTAAAAATTCCAATTTGACCTTGAAGGGCCCCCTAAAAAACAATTGCAGAATTCTGCACCAAATTCTGCTTGAAAATGTTTTTGAGCGATATAGCTGTCGCAAAAAGTAAAAATTACAATTGACTGACTTGGCCCCCCTAAAAAACAACTGTCAGACATTGCACCAAATTCGGCTTGAAATGTTTGAGGGGGGGTTTCTTGCGTTAATAGTTTGTCAAAAGTTTCATTGTGGTGTCTCAGTTTTTTTGTTTTGTTTCTAAAGTACTGGTCTTCAAAAAGCCCCACTTCATGTAATTCAGTTTTGAAAGAATTCCCATTGAAACACACAGGAAACCAAAAAGGAAAGAAATCTATGAGGTGATGGTGTACTCGATTTGTTGAATTGGCATGGAATGACCCTTTACTAAGTTAGGAACTTCTCTGAACAAATTTGTTCCTGATGTCATCTCTTCAGAACAAAATGGTATATTTCTGTAAACTAGGTCGGTATAATTTCAAATCTTTCAAACACTCGATTTCAAAGCTTTGGCATTGTTCTTAAGATATTGATTTGACCACTAGTTCCTTGGGACCTAATGGGTGACAGAGTCAAGGAGTACTCACTTCTATGTAATTGATCTACCCCCATTTCACTCATCTCAGGCTAAAGTATGGGTGTCCATTGCAGGTGAAACTTAACTTTCTCACCTTGGGGCTTTTATACAAAGATTGTTCATTGATAAACTGTTGCAATAATAAATGATGGCATTCTGGCAAAAGGCCTCTGTGTTAACTTCTATATATAAAATTTAAAGAGAACTTTATGAAACCTTGAACAGCAAAAGTGTGAACCATTACAGGGTAAGTTAAACCATTTATTTCAACAAAAGGCTTAGAAATAGCCAAATAAGCATGTGTATAAAGTTAAAGTTCCACCAGAAATGAAGCATTGAGCTATTTCTCTTCACACACTTGTATCTGGGCAGCTATTTAATCTTTGGACAAACCTAGAGGATGAATTAGTGTCTTCCACATTGGCATCATGAAGATATTGTGCATAATGCATCTTATCGGTCTTGATGGCAAATTCACCCATCCACACAAGGGAATGATGTGATCCACTCGTAATTGCAAAAGCCACAATTTTGTCTGTTTAAGTCTCACAGCAGCAATGTTGTACAATCATGAGGGTGAAATTCAGGCTCTTTTTAAATCAAGACAAGTCTTATTATTAGCATGGCATGAAAAAGAGGGGAATTTGGGAAGTTTCTTCTCAGGAAATTTTGGTATTTGGAGGGAAATTGTTCCTTTTTGTACGAAAAAACAAACATTTTGGAAAATTGGCAGCAAGCTTCCCAGGAAATATTTTTAATGTCCTGCTTATAGGAAATTTAGAATTTTAAAATTACCAAGATTTTAAGGGCTAAGTTTGAATGGCAGAAATGGCTAATTTGGACACTTAGTGTTCACGTAAACACACCTCGTGCAAACAAAGAGCTATGTGATGCATACTTTAATCACATACGTATCATATTTGCAAACTCTGGGCTTGCAGTCCATGCATGCTTGTTTGTTTACAACTGTATGTTATCTAAAATGGTTCATAAAATGTTGCTAAAACAATTTATACACAAACAATGGCATACAAAGGATGACAGTTACGGTGCATTATAAAAGAAAACATTTGTCGGTTCAGGCAGGTTCCTTTTCCTTGCTTTCACTAAAAAAAGTATGCATCATTTCGCTCTCTGATTATTGTTAAAGGTGTATTTCGTGATTTCAGCACCTTCTGTTTTATTCATTGTTCACTAGATATCCTTGAGAAAAGCTTATTCACAAAATTATGAGTTGATCCCGTTCTTGCGGTTTTGTGTTACGAGCAATTGCTTGTTTCCCATGGTCCCATAGGCCTCTGCTGTAATTTCTGTCCATTTACGGACAAAAAATACAAAATTGTGAATTTCTTACAGATACGACCAAATTTGCACGTAAGATTAGGTACACGTGGATTACTAAGTCTAACGGTTCAGATGTTAAAATCTCAACTTTTTTTAGGTAAGTTGGGGGGACGAGGTTGTGGATCACGAAATGCCTCTTTAACATTCAGTATGTAAGTTATGGTTGTGCAAATGGGTATTGTGACAACATACAAAGGTGCTTGTGATGACATTTATTCATCCTCTGAGACAAAGAATTATAGCCCTTGCCATTTGAATTGGGGACTAACCAGATTACAGAATCATTTTAAAGATGTCCAGATTGACGCCACACCCATTGCAAAGTATGATGCATATCAGTGGGTTGGATGCTGAAATTTTGAAAAACAAAAATTTTTCTTCTTTTTCGGTTTTTTTGTTTTTTTGTTAAAATTAAATAAGTAGAGTAATATCAATGGAAACAAAAATAAGTGAGGGGGTCTAGCCAAAATAATGGCAAAAGGTGGACATTTGGTCATAACTTTGCAGTGACAATTGTAAAAAATTGCCAAAGGAATTTGAGACGTATGCATACGTGGTTGGGGTTGGGATAGGGTAGATGGAATTTTACTATGATTTTCTTGAGAACCTGTTAAGTCCTCAATTGCATTCCTATATACATTATGGCAAATTTCAAGAAATATGTAAATTTATTAGGTAAATGGACTACAAAATTAAAGTATTAATGACAA
Source organism: Ophioderma brevispina (assembly GCA_023653785.1). Classification (NCBI taxonomy): domain Eukaryota; kingdom Metazoa; phylum Echinodermata; class Ophiuroidea; order Amphilepidida; family Ophiodermatidae; genus Ophioderma; species Ophioderma brevispina. Next base: position 66,941 of record JAMKCH010014990.1, on the reverse strand, counting down.
GTTTAATCTTTTTGGATATTTAAGGTGGTTGAATTGAAAATTTGTGGTACTTTTCACGAAGTGGATGTGATATGCAATATTAAAGTAAAATAATAGTCGTTTGTAGCTTATAATCCAAAGTTATCCCTAAATACTGAAAATTCTTGAAATCTGACAGATGTAGTTTCATATACTCGGTATGAATTTCAATTGTCAGAATTTAATTTTCCTAACCCACCAAAAAAGAAAAGAAAAAATTAAAAAACTCCTGTTCAGTGAGGTTGATATGATGAAACATGAGTGTTCATCATTTGGTTGAGCCAGTGCAATTGTCCTTGCTTCACCTAAATTTGAATAACACTTGTTTTTAATCACAAAATCTTTGTAGTTGTATCTCACATTATACAAAATTGAGAAAATTGGCTAAAACGTCGGGGCTTAATCGGTTTTAACATGGTTGTGATGTTCCGCTCCATGGCGTCATTGTAGATCCACCCAATTTTAAAACACTTTTTCCTAACATAATCTTGCATCTCAAATTTAACAAAAGTTGCAAAATTTGCTAAAATATCTGGATAATCTGGCTCTTGACATGGGTATGGTGTTCCTTCTGGTGGCAGTGTAGATAAACCTAATATTAACCGTGGTCTGTGGGCTACGAAGAAAACAGCAATATATCATTTTTTGCCCAAATTGAGAGCGCATAGATTATCCCAGTAAGATTGTTGCTTTTTAAAATCACATAACAATCTATAATGTTGGTCGTGTTGCCTTTTCTGTTGCTTGCAGTGTGTGCATAAGTCTGACTTACCACTGGTGACCTGGTTAGTGAGCAAACCCTTATTTGACCCTGTGTTTATGCAACAAGTCATTTCCTATTTTGATTAGTAAAAACTATTTAATGGTTCTACCACTGTGGGTTAAGTATTATACCATTTCACCTACAACTTATGAACTTGTCATGCCATGTAAACTGATTGTCAGTGCTGTTTAAAGTTCATGTGCGGTTTAAAGTGATCATGTGATACCACCTTTGAGTTCATTTTCATGTTTTCCTGATTATATTTCAAAGGTCTAGTGCAATTGCCAATTGATTTCATTTTGAGGTTACCAGGGTTCCCACATGACTTGTAGTACCAAGCAATTTAAGTAAATCCTACCACAGGGGGTATTCTGCCATGTTTCAATGTAATTAAAAACCCAGTCCTTCACAAAAGATTCTGTTTCTAAGTGGTAAAGAATATTCTGGAAATTCCTCCTTTGATATCAGAATAAGCACCATTGACAGCTCAGGTTATAACTTTGTAGCTTTATTAAAAAAAACCAGCAAATCACTAGCTTCTCCTTCGTCAGTGCAAACTTAGTCGCATTTGAACATTTCCTCTCCTATAACCTTAAAAGACACTATCCGTGATTGAAAAATATTTGAAAATTGCGAATAGCTTCAAATGAAGGATAAGTCTGTAGAATTCTCACAAGTACCTTCCAGCTGTCGAATTGACAGAAAGGAGACAACGGCAGTGTTCTCAATCTTACGCTTCTCCATTCAATTAGTGTTGTAGTAAGTGTGTGCGGACCAATAATGACTTCAAATCTCCGATTCTGTCCTTATGAGGTTGCTTCTGGGCTATCCAGCAGGTATGTTAGGATTACTGTACTTGTTACATACATGCAAAAAAAAATCTGATTTTTGATGATTTTTCGATTGTGATTTAGCAAATCACTGATAGTGGTCTAAGCAAAAAAAAACCCAATAGCTCTTAACTCACAGTTAATAGCCCTTTAACTATATCTTCTAGATAATTCTAAGCAAATTTGTCTTCCTAGAAATTGCATATGATATAGAATTAGGCTGACACTGTGCTAGTAAAAGGGCATGTCCAATGCAGTCTTGTTAATTCAAAGTGGGGGGAGACAACCCCAAACATGTACATTTGAATTATTCTATTAACGGGCATGAGTTAGATATACCCCATTAAAAATGCATGTGGGACAACAGTAGACGTTATAGATAGTTGTAATCACTGGGAAAGGGTTGCCAAGACAACCACTTCAGTCAACATAGCATCCCAGATGTAGGGATGTTGACAATGTAGCATTGGAATTCAAGTAGTTTAGATGGGTGTCGTCCAATATAGAATTACACATAAATCGCCTCATTGATCGGTACCGGTGTTGTTGAAACATGCTATGTCAGTGTAATTTAAGTTGTAGGGTGAAACTGGTTTGAGAGTTCAAATGCCAAACTGTCTTTAGACAAAAAAATGATTAATTCATCCATGCCAATGCAATTTGGTGAATTATTAAAGGTTTGTTTAAAATCATAGTATTTTGATTCCTAAATGTTACAATAAATCCCACTAAATGTTAGAGTGTGTGAATTGGTATTTCTCTTTAGAGAAAGGTGAAATTTCGAACAGCGGTAAGTATATTGTTAAGATTCCAAAGAAACATAACCTATTTTAGTACCCATACTTTGATTCCCAATAGAAAATACCATAGGAGGGGTCATTTGTGGCTAGGCATGTACTTGTGCTAAGTTTTGTTGTTTATCTTGCCCTTAAAGCCATGATACTTAATTCTATTACCTCTATTGCCAATTATTGAAAATGCAGCCTTCTGATTGATCAGTTTACTGCCCATTCTGCAATAATGGGTCAGGAATGCATTTTGTTACTAAATCATCCTGTTTCAGGTAATGGTTTGTGGTATCACATATGGGCTCATAATGTGTCCTCGGCCAGGAAAAAATTAAAAATAACAGGCTCTGTGGCAACCTCGCCCAATATTTAGTTTTTCAGACCTCGGACACATTTAACTTTACTTGAGCTGTTGCATCCACTGTTAAATGAAGCCCTCTTCAAGCAACTGCCATCTTCTTTGGACTTGAGCATCTCTGGTCCATGTGGTGCCCAGGTATAATGTCAAGTCATCCCTCTCACTTCTGTCGGCAGCTTCTCCTTTTTCCTGATCTTGGCTGCCAACCTGTCACTCTCTTTGTCCATCTGTTGTCTTGCATACATGCCCTGCCCATCTCCATTTTGCTTTTATTGTGGGCCGCCAACTATAGCTGGAGGACCACTTAGCAATCCGTTGTGCGTGTGTGTGAATGTGTGTGTCACTAAAATGTTAAGTTTTTAAAAAAATTGCATTAATTTTTTTCAAATTGGCCTCAATTGAAAAGTTGAAGTTCACTTGGAACCAAACTTGTGTCATTGGTGCACCATGGGACCCCTCATATGTTGATGAGGTCAAAAGGTCATGTGCCAAGGTCAAAAGGTCATGTGAGGTCAAGTTGAAAAATAGGCTAAAATGTAAAATTGACCTCAATTGAAAAGTTGGAAGTTTAATTGGACTTCAAAGGTCATGGAGCGGCCCACAGCTTTTATTCTTTGAATATAGCGAGCGCGAAAGCCGAGAACCGCGAAATTCTAGTTTTCTCTAGTATGTCTTTGACTTTGGTTTTGCTTCTGATTTCGGTATTTCTGATTTTGTCTCTTAATGAAATGTGTAGCATTTGTCTTTCCATGGCTCTTTGGGTGGTTCTATGTTTCTGCTCAAGCTCTTTGGTGGTGGTCCGGGTCTCTGCACCATGTGATAGTGGGCAGAATACTCTGATTGAACATACAAGTTCTTAGTGACATTGGGAGAGTTTTGTCACAGAGGATGTCACAATGTAAGCAGCTCCAGCCAGCCTTTATACGTAGTAGGATCTCTTCCCTAGTGTTGTTTTCCATTTTTACTGTCTGTCTTGTAACTGTCCACTTTCTCTATCACATCCTCTTCAATTTTCAAAGTCTCATTAGTGTCCTAATTAGTCATGTACTTGGTTTTGCCTTTTGAATTTTCAGGCCTATCTGATTGCTCTCAGAATTAAGTTTGTTAAGTTGATATCCATTTCCTTGACGGAGGCTGTTAAAAGTGCAACGAGAGATTTGAGGGCACCAAAATATTTTAAAATAGTAAATTTCTATAGATCGGACACCAATACATTTCTTACCTTGGTTTGTCTACCAGAAAGGTCTTAAAGAGAGAAAAGGGGAGGGTGATTTTGTTTTGCTTATGTTTCAATGTAAAACATAGGCTGAATTGTATTTGCTCCGTATACAAAATTTGAAATTTCACAATTTTTTAGACCACGAAGTACTTCGCTGGGTCTATACTACTGGGGTTTTGAAGACCAATGGTTTTGGTAACTGCGTGTTTATCTTATATCGTATTGTCTTGAAATTTGCTGTGATGGTGCGTGGGAAAAAAAAATACATGCGCTTTTCGTTTGTGACATAGGGTTGTGAAAGCCAAGTTTGGGGTCTAAAAAAACAAAAATTGGTTGCATTTGGTTCGTGACGTGTCATACAGCTCCTTTGGGATGGGTGCATTGGTAAATGGCTAGAAAAGCAGTTCGGAATGCAAAAGTCAATCACTGGGAAGCCTCTGGCAAGCTTCCCCTTATTTATCAATGGTTTACATTGGAGCCTTGAGTTGTATACCTTAGTTATGTCAATCAGTGTAGGCCAGTCACAAAATAAATAGAATGAATGTGCCTTAACCAACACTATAGCACGAACCAATTCAACAGAATTGTATTGGAAGAATACCTTGAAAAACAAACATATCCAAAGTCACTTAAAATCTAAGGAGTGGAAACATATATTTTTAAGGGGGTGGAGGTTAAAGCGGATGCAAAATAGGAACGTATTCAAAACGCGTCGAAAAAGTATGCCAACGTATTCGTCACCTTTCCAGGATTAAAAAAAGTATAGTTTTTCCATATCTGCAGGTTGTAGGTTCAATAAGTATTGAATCAAAATAGGTTCACAGTCACAATGGGGGTAAATTTCAGATAATCCGTTCGTTATAAAATGGTTTTTTTTGTCAAATGTTCGTCTAATAGTACCGGAACCCAAAATATACTGGTTCACCATATATGATATTCGTTGCCCTAATTGGACGCAAACTGTGACTGGGGGCTACAGGGTCTATGGGAGGAGGTCATAGTCATAGCTCTGTAATCGTATATAGAAGTTCAAAAAAAGAATTCTATTTACATTTACTTATATAGTGGGACACATTTAACAGTTACAACCAGTCCCGATCAAAATCGGACCCTTCTATGAATGTACACAGGAGACCTTGAACTGTTATGGAGCATATTGTACTAAAACATAACGTGTCAGATCAGGGCAAAACTTACCTTTTTTAAACCTTAGGATAGAGCCAAATAAAATTGGTAATCATTTAAATCAATTCGAACAATTCTAATTTTTACCCCTGTACAAACGTTGCCCCCTTATTTCTACATGTCCACTAGGTTTGATTTGGTGAGACTTTTAATATATATTTTTTGACTATTTAACAAGTATATAACACCAAAATTGTTTCTGTTGCAATTTGTGTGGGGTACAAATATACAATTATTGGACTAGTGTGCTTGCAATTGTGTTTGTTACTAATTAGGTCAAACCTTGCAAGGACACAGGTCAGATGCAGCATTGCAATTTGCTAGTACCATAGTGTACAAGGACTGGGTGTACATTTCTGAAAAAATGGTTTATATTCCTCAGAATGTAAATTTTGTGTTTTTTACATAAGCCCAGTAGCATGACCCAATCGAATTTGACACTTAGTGACTGTTCAATTAATTATTCTGGTCAGTCAGATAATATCCTCTACCCCAGTAAAAATATTTCTTTCTCAAATTAAAATAAATGTCTGGAATTTCCTGATCCACTACCTTTCTGTGTGCTGTGTATGGTGTCTATGTTCTCGTATGCATGTCTGTGCCCGTCTCTCTGGCTGTAGGTTGTGGTGTGAATCTCGTTTATGGGAATGTGCTTTTGCATCAATTGAGGAAAACAAAATTGAATTAAAGGGGCATTATGCAATTTTCAAAAAGTTATGGCGTTCATTGATGAAGTGTGTTTACGGTGTTTGCTGTTTTTGGCGAGTTATGAGTTAAGTTATGGATGGAGTTTCATTGATGAGTTAGGTGCTTAGAGTTATTTGGTGATAGGATGGAATTAATCAACGGTTATGTCGAGTTTTAGAGTTATTGTTTTGGTGAGTTATGGAGTTCATCGATGAGTTATGTTTTAGATTTTTTTTGATTTTGTTGGTGAGTAGTAAATGGAGCCCGTCAATGAGTTATGAATGGAGTTCATTGATGAGTTATGTTCTTAGCGTTATTTTGGTGAGTTAGGATGAGAGTAATTTTGGGGAGTTATGGAGTTCATCGATGAGTTAGGTTTAGAGTTTGTTTGGTAGTTTTGGGAGTTATAATGGAGCCCATAAGGAGTTTTTTGGACGTAGTTGGCAGTGGTGTTAACCACCCTTTTTATTTCAAACCACCATTTTATGAAATCACCCTTTATACTGAACTCAATAACCCCCCCCCCCACTTCTTAGTGGAAAGGGGGTACGTGGAAGTGCGGCCGAGAAGGGTTGCATTTTCAGCGATTTTGGGAATAGTGAAAACGGTCCCTTTTTCTTTTAAATATTGGTATATGAAGGTGTTTGCATTTCTGTTGCAAGTGAGTTTCCAATGTTTACAAACACCAAGTGAAAAATTAGTGCTGCCAGAATGGCTCAAAATACCATTTTAACAGTTAGTTTCTCTCAGGTTGGGCTTGCCCCAAAACCTTCACCAAAGAGGATAGGTAAAGGAAGGGTAGCAAATCCGTCATTTTTTGGTCTATTTTCGGGGTAGTGTTTCAAACACCCGGCCGCACATCCCCACCCAAAGCAAAAGTGAGAACCCCCCCGGGTAACCCACCCTTTTACTTTATGGGCTATGACACTATGTGCTATGTGCAGTGGGTTCTGAACCAGATCCATCATTTTTTAGTAATATCGTGGGTCTTGGAAGTCATTAGCTTTGTCTTGATGTGTCTACACAAAACACATTTGATTTTTCCCCGTATTGAATACATCATGGCAAACATAATTCCATAGAGAGGCGTTTGTATTTTATTAACCATCAAAACCCACCCTTTTTTATTTCTGGACCCACCCTTTTTACAAAAGTACCCTTTATACCAATGAAATTCAGTATCCCACCCTTTTACCAATTTTCAGAATGTTTATAACCAACCCTTTCTAAAGCGTGGGTTACCAACTATGTTAGAGTTATTTGTTAGTGAGGTATGAATGGAGTTCATTGATGAGTTATGTTGTTAAAGTCATTTGGGTGAGTTATGGATGGAGTTCATCAACCTGTTCAGAATTTTTAGTTTTTTTTTGGTGAGTTGAGGCATTCATTGATGAGTTACGGTTTTTTGGTTTTGGTGAGTTATGGATGGAGTTCACCAATGATGAGTTGTTTTTAGAGTTCTCTGTTGGTGAGATATGGATAGAGTTCATTGATGAGTTATGGTTTTAGAGTTCTTGGTGGTCGCGAAATCCGGGTGACCGGCTTGTATCTATTAAAAGGCCATTCCTCCATTATTTACCTTTTTTAAAGGGCAATTCCATTAATCAATTTACCAATTCCTCCATTTACCAATTAATTCCTCCATTTACCAATTAAAGGGCCATTCAGGCCATTTCTCAGTAACCAATTAAAGGGCTATTCCTCCATTTGCCAAAGGGGCCATTCCATCATTTACCTTGGAAAGGGCAATGCAATTTTATTTCAAATTAGTGTCATTCCTTCATTTACCAATGAAAGGGACATTCCTCAATTTACTAATTATTAAAAGGCTATTCCTCCACTTACCAAATAACCGGTCATTCCTCAATTTACCAGTTAAAGGGCCATTCCCAATTAAAGGGGCATTATATGATTTTCTGAAAATGGTTAAGATTATAATTGGATTAAAGAGGCATTTGTAATTTTCAAAAAAAAATTGACAGGAATGTATTTTTTGCACCATTTGAAGAGCACCCTCTGGTTCATGTTGACCTCAAATACTTTGTGCTACACTACATTTTGTTTCTATTTTGCCAAAGCATATTTTATTTCCATCTTGAATCTTATTTGTTAAAAAACTCTGCCAACCAATAACTTGTCTTAGGTGTCTCATGCATTGCATCTCCAAGGATCATTCCAGTTCCACCATACAAGTGGGTCTTATGCATCATTGATGCTCTCGTTAAACTAAAGAAACATTTCTCAGCTTAATCCTTTCAGATGGGGATATTTTTGATAGAAAGCTTTACATCAGGGCAAAAATCAGTACTTTCAATTTTTTCAGGGACACCTGATATGTGAAATCTCTCATTGCACCTTTAATAGAGCAACATCAGCAAACCTCAAATCTGTCAGCTATTCTCCATCTATATATATTAAAGCCACTTTCCTTTAATTCTAATTTTTTAAGACTTCATTGGCTGCAGTAAATATCTTTGGTGATATGGGGTCTCTTTGATGCACAACTCTTTTAATATGCATGGGCTTGGAAACATTGTCTATGTAATTAGTAGTGGTAGCATTAGTGTATATATCATCTATGATCTTTACATATCCCTCGTTGACTCCAAATTTCCACAAGGCTGCAAATAAGTTGTCGCATTCTACCGAGTCAAAAACCTTTTCATAGTCGAAGAAATATGAATGAGGAAAATGAGTGGGAAAGTGGATGAGATACAATTTGGTATTATGCCAGGGAAGGGAACGGTAGATGCAGTGTTTATTTTGAGGATGTTACAAGAGGAATATCGAGCTAAAGGGAAGAAACTGTATGTGTGTTTTGTGGACTTGGAGACGGCATTTGATAGAGCACTGAGGAAAGTGATGGAGTGATCGATGAGGAAGAGGTGTACCAGAAGCAACGGTTAGAGTGATGAGTTTGTATGAAGGAGCAGTAGTGGGGTCTGATTTGTCCAAGGAGTTTAAGGTGAAGGAGGATGTGCATCAAGGTGCTGTATGTTGCCGTTGATATTTGCAATTGTGATTATGTGGTCACGGAGAGTGCAAAAGGTTTGATGAGTGAGATTTTGTATGCTGATTACTTGGTTTTAATGTGTGAGACAATGGAGGGGTTGAGGGAGAAGTTTTGGAAATGGAAGGCATTTGAGAGTAAGGGTCTGAAGGTGCTAATCATACTGTTTCCAATGGAAGTCAGTGCAATCTGCTTCTTCTCTGCAGGACTAATTCTCCTCTATAGGGTTTTACTGCAACTTTTAAATCCTGGGGTGGGTTCGGTCAAGTGGGCTTAACTTCAATATTCAGTCGATTGCCACAAATGAGGTGTCAAAAAACATGTAAATAAACGCCACTTCCAATTATATCCCATAATATATAATCCGATGTATCGTTTGGACTTGACAAATTTCAGGGGTAGGGAGATTTTTTTGGGTGTTTATATGAAATCACTACATATATGACACAATGTATGGATGCCCGAAAATCTCTCGTTGCACCTTTAAATCAAGATGGACTCTGGGTTATTGCCAGTTAGTGATGTGCATATGAGTTGTACAGTTTGTTCACTTGGCATCATTGCTTGAAAAATATGTAATTGTACGGTACCATAATTTGCTTCCTTCATGGGACTTCCATATCACTTCCATACTTAAATACAAATAATATGTAGTGTCAGGGACAAAATAAGGTGACCTATTACATGTCTGACGTAATTTGACGGTGCAGAGACAAATGTCGGCCGTGAAGAATGTTCTGTGAATATTTAAAGGCTTATTATTGAAACAATGTTTTACTTACGTGAATTGTGTCCCGTGCGTCAAAAATGCACTCGAATAGGGCATGTTTGACATTTTAAAATCATATTTTGTGTTCGAACATGCCCCGCCCATACGACGCATATCAAACCAATCACAGTCCCACCACGCGATTGACAAACTCTCCGACATCTTACATTTGGTCGGCAATTCCTGTCCCAGACTCTTAAGGCCCTGTTTGTATGTGTAATCGAGTTTTGAAGTCAAGGGTCGCCTTGGATCATAAGTCATGACACTATTAAAGGTGCAACAAGAGATTATGCAGCACCCAAATCTTGTGTCATAATATGATTTCCTATAGATCAGACACTCAATGGATTTCCTACCTGTATTTGGCTACAGAAATGGCTTAAAGAGAGAAAAAAATGCGATTTTGATTTGCTTATATTCAGTAGAAAACAGGCTGAATTTTTGTATTTGCTCCTAACGAAATTAGAAATTCACAATTTTTGTACAAAGAAACCATTTCTCTCCGGCTTGATCCTTCAAATGGGGATATTTTCTGATGTAAATTCTTTACATTAGTGCAAAAATCAGTACTTTGTCTATTTTTTTAGGGACAACCTGTAATGTGAACTCTCTCGTTGCAGCCTTTAATGTTTTGTTATGGTCAATTGTTAACTATTTTGGACCGTTTTCTCTATTTTTACCCCGGGCATTGTTATCATCTTGCCAAAGTGTGCAACTGTTACATGTACTTCGCTGATTTGGGGGTCCATTGCATTTGGATTTCATTCATTAAGATAATTCTAACATGCATGTTCTACTAAAGTTTTTGTGGTGGTGTAGAGATTTGTGTATGCCAAAACTATTGGTTTGAAACTTTGGCCAAATTGCCATGGAAGATGATTAACAGGAAGAAAACATGTGAGAACTCCATTAAAACAGGATAAAAGTTGCCCTAGTGTGTACTGGAGTTGGCCAGTTTTAAGGTACTGTGATGTAGTGGTGTTCACTGAAGATAAGCTGGAATCATCAACACGTTAGTACGACTCATACATGAATCTGCTTCCTTCAATCCGATGTTGATGTAACAAATTGCATTGATTGTCTTTAGGCTATCAGAACCTCCAACCTCCATAAAGTATATATTCCCACATAATATATATCATTTCGATCACGCCTGTATGACGACACCCCCCCACCCCCCAAGATTACTTCATACCCACAATCCTCTTTCCTTTTTCGTCTTGGGTTCGACAATTGCGGTAACGTTAAGATTTAGCTGCCGTAATTTGTCGAATTTTTGTCAGATTGAGCTACTAGTGTAGTCCTGACCTTGTGTAAATCTGTTCAAATTGTCATTTATTACGTCCCTGGGGCTGTAGTTTTGTCATATTTCGTTTGCGAAGTCGGTCTTTTAAGTACTTATACCTTGACTTTGCGTCGGGTTTGTCAACATACAAACCCGCATAATTCCATTCACACCCCTAACGTCCTAGCGTAGGGCGTGCAACTGCGCCACGTTCATATCATACGATAGTCTTATTCCACTTACTATCTTATATGTGGTATTGTAATATTTAATAATATATTTTTAACTTGTTAATATGGGATTACAATGTTTGTGAGAATTGTAATTTGGAAATGGACCGACACGACCTTTGGTTTTCGATTCAAGATGGCGTCCGGTGTGTTTACATCTTATATTTATTGCAATTTCTTCTTTTTTGGCTTAATCTGTGTCGTAAGACTCGGCCAAGTCTACCGCCCCTGCGATATTTCTATTCGGAAGTGTTTCAGGAGCTGTCCCGGACTTTTTAATCTCTACTCAGCGTGTGTGGCACGCGCCACCGAGCCTCTCGCTCGTTCGGCTTTGTGCCGATCCCCGCGGGGTCTTTTATATTCTCACGCTATAAGGCAGGGATTCCCAGCTCCATTATAGGCACTTCATCACCGGCCGCCCGCGCGGGTTTTGGTGCCTTTATTTTGAATGACAGGTGCCACCTCTCCATCTCTCTGCATGGGGATGGATTTGATTGGGTTTTATAATGATCTGTTGCATTTCAAATGACAGACTATTTTTATCACTGCTTTGTTTTTTTCAATTAATAGATATTGTTGAAAGGGGGTTCACTCACAATCTATCTATGTCTGTATGGTTTGTATGATCTGTATGTGTGAATTATACTATACTATTATATTAATTGTACCTCTGTTCGGATTGATAATTAGTCTTCCCTCCAGATGCAGAGTTCTGTCATGTTGTGATGATATTATTTTTATATACCTTTCCCTTTTTATATCCTAGTGGACAATATTTGATTTTGTAACAAATCAAAATTCTTATAGATTCTAGAGATTTCTAAAATCATGTTATAATTTAGTTTTAAAAAGGGGTGCATGGGAACCCATGCATCTGCTAGACTAATAGGGTAGTCTGATTACAACCTACTGGTCAAAGGTGCAATATGGGGTCCTTCATATTTGTAGATGTTAAATATCAGGTCACAGGTCTGCTGGTCATATTACACTTTGGTTAGCTTTTTTTTTTTTTAAATTATCAAGTTTTTTAATGTTTCTTTTTCTATGAGAACAATTTATTTATTGATGCTCTGCAACTACACTGTGCCGAACTACGTCAACTATGTTTATATTGCCGTGGGAATCGCGCACGTTTTCCTTGCTGTGTTTAAATAAGTCACTGTCGAGAGTAGATCATTGGGGTGGGCGGGGGGGCGAGGCTTTTAATTAAGCGCTTTATCTGTAAAGACGCCTGTCCGCGCTCGGTGCAACCCTCTTATCCAAGTACTCTTTTTCTTTTACCCCATAATTCCTCTTTCCAAGCCTCCCTCTTTCTAAGAGAATATTAGATCACTAAATTTATAGCCTGTGCCCTGGCCTCACTGTTATCTTTATTTTATTTTGCCACCGAGTTATCAAGCTCTTATTATCCCCCTGTCTTGAAAGCATAGGGGGATTTTGTGGTGTGTTGTGGTGGTGTGGTGTTTGTGTTTCCATGTTTTGGTTAAGGTTTTTGTTTTTCACTCTTGGTTCGAAAAGTTTAAGTCTGATTTAAACCATTATTTTTGGAAAAATCGATGATTTACTCACTCCCCATAGTATGGTCTCGCTGTGTTAAAATATTTTTTTGCAACTCCTAGCTCGACCACTTAGTTTGATATAAATTGTTGAATTTAAGTACAAACTTGGGGTCCCCCTTCATATGTGGATGTCAAGGTCACTGAGTTCATGTTCCAGTTTTGGTTTTTCCTTTCGCGTTTCAAAAAGTTTCCCGAATTAACCAGACTTGGTAGATTCACCTCACATGCGTAGCAAATCGCCCATTTTTTTTGTCTCCCTCCTTCCACTTCCCCGATTCAACTCATCCCCATCCTCAACCCAACCCTCCTACTCTCCTCCTCCCCTTGCTTCCTCCATGTCCTCTTGGTCGCCCCTCTTCCTCAAACCACCCACCTCAAACTCAAAGCCCTTTTTAAAACATGCTCCTCATCCTTCCTCACCACGTGCCCATACCATCTTACGCCATTCGCCTTCGCCAGTCGGTCAGCCGTCTCTTCCAAACCCAATATATGCATCAAATCCCTCAGCTTCTTCCTATCCCATCAATTTCACACCCCCCATTGCTCTCACCATTGCTCTCCGTTTCTCTCTGCCCCATCTTATTTTTTTTCATCACCTTCCAATCTTTCCCTCTCCCTCTGGCACCATGTCTCACTCCCATTCAGCATCACTGATCTCAAACAACTCCTGTACACCATACCTTTCACCTTCAAAGGAAATACTCCCAATTAACCACTCGCCACATTCTCTCAACTTCACCCACCCATACCTTACTCCGGGCTGTCACTGCCGCCTCACATCCACCACCTGCACTAATCTTGTCCCCTAGGTATGTGACCCTTCACTGTTCCACCTCCGTCAACACACCTTTTCCAACTCCTTCCCCACTCCCTCAACTCCTTCTTGCATCTTTCAACACACAGTCTCTTGCCAAAACTTGGGGTCACTCTCCTTCCATCTTTTGTGCATCTCCCATGACTCCCTTTCCATGTCCCATCATTTCTCACACCACCACAACTCATATTGCCCTCGACAACCCACGCCCTCTTTTTCCTTTCCCATAGGTCCACCTTACTCCTAACCCCCCCCTCCTCCCCACTCCCCATCACTTTCGTCTTCCCAGGTTTACCTCATCCCGTACTCTCAAATGCCTTATTCCACTTCCAAAACTTCTCCCTCAAACCCCTCCATTGTCTCACACATTAAACACTAAATCATCAGCATACAACATCTAACTCAGCAAACCTTCTTTTGCGCTCTCGCTCAACCACATTGCAAACACCAATGGCAACAGCACAGAACCCTGATGTACATCCCCTTCACCTCAAACTCCTCAGACCCTACTCTAACTCTTGTTTTGCTCCTTCATACAGACTCATCACCGGTTACCCCTCTTCCTTCATCGCCCACTCCATCGCTTTCCTCGGTAGTCTATCAAAGGCCTTCTCCAGGTCCACACAGCACATATACAGCTTCTTCCCTTTTGCTCGATATTCCTCTTGCATCCTCCTCAAAATTGAACACTGCCTCTATCGTTCCCTTCCCGGCATAAAACCAAATGGCATCTCATCCATTCACTATCCTCCCGAAGTCTATTCTCTATGACCCTCTCCACAATTTTCATCGCAGACTCCAACAACTTCACACCACTATACGCACCACAGCTCATTTCATCCCCTTTTCCCTTAAAATGGAACTACCACACTCACGCCACCCACGCATTCCGTCCTCCATCCACCCTCTGACCAACTCCATCACCACACCAATCCCCATCTCTCCATTCGCAATAATCATCTCAACACTCACTCCGAGGGTCCATCCGCCCTTTCCTGTTTTCATTTCTCCAATTGCTTTACCACTTCTTCCTGATGACCTCTCAACTGGCCCTTCCCCCACATCAGCCTCCACCCTCTTGATCCCATTCATTTTGCCCATTCATGATTCTCTCCATAGCTCTTTCCAGACTCTCCTCTATCTTTCTCACTAAATTCAACTTTCCTCACTTTCTCTCTACATCTTCCCCCCTCCTTTTTCCATTCCTTCACTACTTATACACCATGTTTGGGTTCCCTCAACTCACTCACCCCTTCTCAGCATTCGCCTTCATAGCCCTCGCAACGACTTTCTTTGCTCGCTTCTTCAATTCCTTATTCCTCACTTTATTCTCTTCCGACAATTTTTTCCTCATTTCCTTATACGCATCTTTTGTCCCCTCCCTATCGCCACCCCCCCCGCCCCCCCCCCCCCCCCTCCTTGACCGTGATCTTTCATTTCTCTCCTCCCTTTCTTTTTCCACACACTTCATCACACGCCTGTAACACCCCTTCCTTAAAACCCCCCACAAGCTCCCCCACTCATCTCAAAAATCTTTCTTGTCGTCTCTTCTTTCAGCGTCCATACTTTCCTCCTCACATGCACTACCTTCCACTTTTCACCTTCCACATCAGCACCACCAACCCGTGGTTGATTCCCCTGGAATTACCTTACATCTTGCAAAAACTTTTCTCCTCTCCTTACCACAATCACAAATCAATCTCTGACTCATTTCCCCCTTAACGAGGGCCTTTCCTTTTGTCCTCTTTCTTAAACCACGTCTTCGCTATAACCACCTCCTTCTCATCACACAACTCTAACAGCATCCTTCCTTCCAATTTTCTCTCTCCAAACCCTCGAATTCACAACCCCCCACCCACACTTTGCATACCATTCCTCTGCCCATCTCCATTCATAAAATGCTCCTTCTCTTCATGCTTCTACGCTCTGTCGGAGCATAGCCACATAATGAACCTCAGCTACCTCCTCCTCAAGCCATTACCACCGTCATCCCCCTCCTTCTCAAACCACCCGTTCCTCCTTAACCAATACGCCACTCCCCACCACCACGTATACACCACACACCCTTTCACCTCTCATTCTCCCTGCAATTAATCTTGCTAGGGGATTGCGCGAGTTTACTTACTGTATCAACCTTACCCTCCAACCCCATACCCCCAATTGCACTTTTTTGAATTGTACTTTCAAGTCCATTACTTTTAACACAACCTCGGTGTTAGACTTTGCCAGCAATGAACTACCTTGTTAATAAAGTAGACGAGAATGTAAGAGATGAATGGTAGGGTGGAGGGGAGGGGGGGAGATGAAGTAAAACCAGAGAAGGAAGGTGAAAGAAAGTGGAAAAGTGAGGATGATACAAGAGGGGGATAGGTAAAAAAGAACGGGCAGATTAGGAGTTACTAAATGGGCCCAAAGGGGTTAAGAATCGGACCGGGAAAGACAGCAGTGGGTGAGATAGACATAGTGGTAGGGCGGAAGTGGAGAAGGATCGTAGGGGAATTAGACAATACGGCACGAACTAGCGAAATCAGCAGAACATAAACTTGAATAAATAAGGGCGCGAAAAAACGCGGGACACTAAGGACGGAGCGGGTGAGAATAGCGCCGAGTAGGGAGCAAGAATGCTCGACGAGAGTACAGTTCAACACATGTGAAAAAAAGAGGGGAGGAGTACCGCGGAATGATGAAAGAGAAGGAGACAGTCTTTGGGTGCGAAAGATGGCTATGGTGTGGGGGTGGGCGAGATAGACTGTATAGAACTACGAGACGGGTGCAAGAGCTCGGGTGGGGGTGACCGCAGAGCGCCTTCATAATTAACCTCTCTAACAACTTCACATGCCGCAATTAAACAAATATACCGGTACTATAGATTAATTTGGCCACTTTTTAGCCTTTTAATACTCCAATACAGAGACCCATTCTGGTGCCAGGGTTCACATTATGGGTGCGTTTTTTGCGTCTATGACGCTCTTTTCCAAAGGTGACGCACGTTGGTCTAGATTGAGTAAAAGTTTTTGCGTTGTGTATGGACCTGCAAAATATAGCAACTTAAAACTATACAAAATCAAGAGTTTGGCTCTGGCACAATATTGTTATCATTTTCACTCAGACAAATAATTATTCTGTTACTATGAATACATGTAGCAATCTGTGAAAATATTAGGTTTTAAAATTGACTGTATTACCGTCTTTTTTATTAGTTCACTAACCTCTACACCGTCCCAAAGGGTATTCAGATACTCCAGTTCCTTTGGAGTTTAAGGGTCATCAGGGTATTACTTTACAATATGCCCCGTCTAGGTTTTGGAATTGGATGTGTATAGATTGTTGCAGTCATAAAGTATTACAACAATGCTCAAACCTTGACACGCATATAATTTAATTTGACGCACTTTTTTCAACCTCAGGTAAACAAATTTGTGTCAAAGGTGGACGCCCTTTTTCAAACCTAGTGTGAACCCTTTCTGTGCCTCATAAATTATGACCCATAAAATTGTTTCAAGCGCCTATTCAATGCCCAATATACATGTAAAAAAATGCCTCGCTCTCTACTTGTTTGGAATTCATATCAATGATTATTTTTGCTCCTTGGAATAGGCAACTCCTCTTTGGTACAACCTATTCATAACATGTACCTGAAAAATGTAGTGTAGCAATAATATACGCATATTCTTAAGATATGTATGAATATATACATCATGTTGTTTTTTTTTTTGAAAGTTCACAAATTACTGTCTTATAACAAAACAAGCATATGCTACCACAAGAACGTCATCATGTATTTGATGTCAATCATGCATATAGTTAATATTTTGATCAAAAATTCTGACATCCAAATTGCTTTTGTAACGACAGTACAGACTAGGGCCAGTTGTTCCCACAATATCAACATTTGCAGTATTTTCATTTCTTTGTTTTATGAACAGGAATATTGTTGTATGTTGTAGGATTTTTGTGTTTAAAATTGATTTTCTATAGAGTACAAGCAAATATACCCATGACAAGGAGGAAAACATCAGAAACAGAGCATAATTATAACCTTTCTACCAATGCTACATTATGTGCTTATTGAATAAAAGCACATGGTATAGAGTGGGTGTGAAGGTTAATAATGTAGGTAGCTATGCCCAACATTGAACAAAAATTAAATAATCATTGTTCCAGAGGGTAATAATGCATGAGATGTTTGATCAAAATCTTAACTACAAGCATCTAACATGTTCTTACTTAATCGACATAGGGGAAGGTATTACGGAAATATGCACCACAATGGCGACTTCATGAATACTTCCTTTTGACTTATGTATGAAGTCACTTAACTCTGTGCTGATCTTCAGTGACGATGCAAGTTTGACAATAATTACATTTTGTACATCAGCTCATAAGGGAGTATTCACTGACAGGATACAGGTCTGAAATGCAATTGCAGTCCTCAGTATTTGAATATGTGATAGGGCAGCAAGGCATATTTGGGATCACATTTATAAGCTTTAAAAGAGAAAGAATCAAAATGGTAACTGGCACTGTTGATTGTTGTCAGTTTAAGACAATTGTCTGTTTCATGAATTTCTACTTATTACGGAAAGTCCAGTTTTGAGGAAAACAAGCAAATGCATCAATCTTTCAAGACTACAAATATCAAAAAGACCCAATTTGAAACGGCAATGATTGAAAAGAAATAAGACAAAACAAATTTTTCTTCTGACCTCTCAATTGGTCACTGTGTACAAGAGTAAGCAGTGAGAAGGTTAAAAAGATTTTGCATAGTATTCAAAGCTGAAAATAGTTGCACGCAGTAGTTTTTGACCACCAACCATGCTCCAGGAGCAGGTCTCCCTCACTAACCTCAAATGACAGCTAATGGTTTTTCTGATCTTTTTTTATTTGAACCCGACACCACACCATCATGAGGTCAGCTTCCTAAATCACAAGACCAGCGAGGATTAGTGTGCAATTCTAATCCTTAATAACATTTATGGAATAAATCAATACTGCTATTATGATCAGCACTCAATAATGAATAGTTCCACTTAAGCTCCAGGAGCATACGTGGTGGTCAAGTTCTCAAATTTGACCTAGAGATCTGTATCTCACCTCAGATACAGTGTTAATCCTTGGTGCAAAATTGAACCAGGAATCAAGCAATCCATAAACTTGTATCACAATGTCCCTTCTAACTAGAACTGCCAGGGGATAAAAAGGGTAAATGTTAAAAAAAAAATTCTGACCTTTGCCTTTGAAAGTGTGGAACAACTCTGAAACAGGTCATTTCTTTTAACGAGAATAAATCAGTAGTGCAAGTGTCACTATGTTCATGTTTCCTTTCTTTTAAAGCTAATTATGTTATTTATGAAATGGAACACCAAATCTGTCTTGCTACCCATTTACATATTAAAGTTATTCTCAAAATAGCATTCACTTAATTTTGATATCCCTGTACGTACACTTATAACTCACCACAGGCTTCTAAGTTGGCCCACATACAGAAAGATCTTTATCCAGTGACTCAAGTGTGTAAACAAGCACTTTGCTGCTGCTTCAAAACAGTAAAATCAACCCACCACTTAAAGAAATTTCTTTGATATTTTGTAAAACGTTTCCTTGTATTATCACACCATCAATGGAAGTAAGCAGGTCTTGGGAAAAAGTAAAAATTTGGGAAGCTTATTGCCACGAAACTGCCTGCCTCGCTGAAAATTGGGAGGCAAAGAAAATGTAAAAATATATATTTTTGGTAAGTGTTAGTTTAATGAATGTTCAGTAGAAATGTCTAAACAGATTGTGGCTTTAATTTGACACTACTTGGTACTCTAGGTTGGTAAACATGAGTAGAAAATAATCTTTCCCTAGAGGAAAGATTATTTCTCACCAACAAAGAGCATAATTTTCACCAATGCTTGTGCAGTGTGTAGATGTTATACAACTTTTCCTAGGAAATTGGCAATAAAAAATTACCTTTTTCCTGCCCTGGAAGTATGATTGCAGGGATTAATCAACATCCCGCTACTAATTACCAAATCAAACAATTTAAAGACAACGCAAAATAAGGCCAGATTCATAAATTATTCAATGATTTACACAACAAGGAAGATCCGTAGGAAGATGCGTATCTCCTACAAGTTGTAAGGAGAACCCAGAAAACTTTACACAACCGTAGTTACTCTATCTATTCATGTATAATATGTAACACATGAATAAAAATTAACAAAAATGCAAGAAAGAGTACACTCACAACCTGCCATTTCTTTGTGCATAATTATCTGGCATAATGCTTACATTTGCTTGGGTAATATGCAAAGTATGCATGCTGTGTTTACAATATGCTTCAAACATTATCCAAATAGCCCCAAATGGGTTTTTGTTCCTCAAGTGTATCTCGATATATTGGAATGCAGCTAATAAAATATTTGACTCAAGCCATGGAAAAAAAGTTTCGTCTCAAGAAACCTGTGTGCATTGCTAAGTGAAATCAGGTTGGCAGCATAACTCTTTGCAATCAGCTCATTTTTGGGACTTTTTGTTAGAAAAAAAATCTAAAAATTTTGGTTTTTGGCCGAGTATTTCTGAGAATTTTTTCCCCGTATTCACAGGCTGGTGCAGTACTGTGTGAATAATTTGGCCCCATATAGTGTATTCATTATGTACCTAAAACACAAATCTTATGTATCTAAAACACATCCTATGTACCCAAAACACATCCTATGTACCCAAAACACAATCTACTCTGGGTTCTCCGTTGTTATAATTGATACCACAATATAAGATTTTGTCCACAGATTCAGATGGGTATGATAATTTGAAAACAACATACCAAAGACAATATACCTCATGTCTGGAGCTGATGATCAACATCAAGTTAAACAATTACCAAAAATAAATTTATCATAATATAATTTACATATTATATCAAGAATAACATCTGCTGTCTGTGATTTTACAAATATAGAGGCAGGGTAGCAGATGTGCGCTCGTTTGTATCAACATCAGCCACTTGTAAAATAAGAAGTGCCGCACCGCAGCACAGTTACAGACTCCAAGCTAGTGATTGATATATCCTTATTCTTTCCAAATAAAAATATTTTTTCATACACTTGGTAGGAGAAAAGACCTGTTAACAAGGTGCTGATTATCTGTACATAATAAAGGTCAGATATATTGGTAATTAGAATAAAGCAAGAAAAACAAAGATTTTGTTTTACAACATTGTTATTCCAGCTTATCCGAAGTGGTCTGGGGATCAAATGTATTCAAACTTGTATATCATCAGCATAAGTAAAAAAAAATTTTTTTTTTTTTCAGTTAGACGTACATATTATGTGTCATTTTTTAGGGTCGCTCAACATGTGTGCATGTTTATCCAAACAATACTGCAAGTTCAAACTTGCAAAACCCCCTGGCTTTTTAGTTTACCAAAGTCAAAAAGGGCCTAATTTGACCCCTACAAGACCTTTGACCTCAAATGTTGCAAGTCGTCTAAAGACTCTCTACCCCAGGGTTTCCCAACCTTTTTGTCCCGGGACCCCATTTCTTGACACTTAGCTTGCGGTGACCCCCATTGCTCAAAATAATATATTCTCGAAAAGAAATTTGACCAGTCAAGAAAAAATTGAAAGTGTTGTGGAGAGGTACGTCAGTGGCAAGCCAATTTTTCAAGACAGGGGAAGGGGCTTGCAACAAGGTCGGCTATATCTACTGATGACAGGGAAGCAAGGGAAATCCTTAATTAAAAATTTCGGTTGTGGCATTCTAAGGGCATGGTGCTCTCCATTCCGAAAACATGTGCGCACGAAGTGTGCAAAAATAGCACTAATTCATTACAATCGTGTTCATTTAATTAAATGACAATTTATACTGATTTGCACGCGAA
Source organism: Ophioderma brevispina (assembly GCA_023653785.1). Taxonomy (NCBI): domain Eukaryota; kingdom Metazoa; phylum Echinodermata; class Ophiuroidea; order Amphilepidida; family Ophiodermatidae; genus Ophioderma; species Ophioderma brevispina. The sequence continues at coordinate 45,559 of JAMKCH010014990.1, read as the reverse complement.
GCGCGCGGAACTTTAAATGAAAATTCAGTTGATAACTCAAACACTGCAATATCAGTTTGGCTTGCTTGACATGGTTATATTATTAACCAATTCTGTTCCTGCCTTTTGGACAAGTACTTTCATTTCATTTTAATTAACCTCGCGACCCCCTTCTTAAGGGTCTGTGACCCCTTTTGAGGTCGCGACCCCCAGGTTGGGAAACCTTGCTCTACCCAAAAACTATTGCGATCGGGTTTTGGTTGAGATTGAAGTCAGACTTTTCACATGACAACAAGAAAATTAATCTAACCAAAATGGAACATTCATACACTACAAAGAATGAATATGATATCACAAGATCCGGGGGGGGGGGGGTAAAACCCAATGAAATGAGGCATTTCTCAAACCACATGTCTTGCCCCTCAACATCTTACCCCACCTGTGTACACCAAGACAAAATGAACAAAAACTGTTCTCTAAGCATGCATGCACACAATCCTTATTTTGGGTGTGATTTTGCACAATAGGGTAAATATTTTCTAAGGGTACTTTGTGAAGGTGTGTTTATGAAGATGATATAGAAGTTGAAATACAAACCCCTGCCAGGATAGTGAGAGTACAAAACATGGACACTATAGAAGTAGAGGTAATCACAGTGCATATGAATAGATTCGGTGAAGCAAGATTTGATGAACTGCAGGAGTCCTAACCAAGAGGTGCTATAACAATTTGCAAGAATAATCCAAAATAAACTGTCAAAACTAAAAGGGCATCTGAGTCAACCACGTTTGGTGTATTAATTGATGTCAAGAGCACGGTGGGGGTGGAGACTCCATTATGGAGGTCAAAGGTCCTGATGGAAAGAAAGGAGAAAGACTTGTGCAGAAGGAAAGAATAGGAAATCAAATCATTTTCTGGAGTCAGATTAAATAAAGTCATAACATTTTGTTATTTTTGCTCCAAAATTGGGACACTGATGCAGTTTAGTACACAATGAAGTACGGTTTAGAGCCTGATAGCAGGATAATGGCAAGCCATATCGCACCATTGAGAGTGGCCCCAATTTTACATTTTTTTATTCTTGCAGTTAGGCTGTGATTGGTAAACTTTATGAACTTCTCTCTTTGTCACAAAAGAAGTACTTTCATTAATTGAAAAGAATTGTCTTCCAGAAGCCACTGTTGAATTAGAATCCAGGATCCTGATTTAATTTTCAAAATCTCTACTTTATAACAAAAACATTAAATTAATGTTTACAAGTATAGTATGCTAGAAATTAGCAACGTGCAAAAATTGGGAGTACTCTTCAAAAAAATGTGTTATTGTTGCTTTAATTTTGCATGCTTTTACCTTTACTGTTGGCACTTTGTTGATTTGCAGTTTCAAGCCACTAAACTACATAGTAAATGCTATGGCTCAAAACAAAAATTTGAAGGCTTTAAAGGTGGGTGACACTCCTGCCTGATCTAAAATATGGTTCTCATCAACAAATTGAGATTTTAGTATCAAGAGAAAGATCATATTTTTCTCATTGCCTCAGTGAAATTTAAGGCCCAAGACAAGAAATGGTTCCTTTTGATTGTTATAGCAAAAATGCTCTACATGCGGTTCGACCACATTATTACAAACACAGTCTATGGGTCAATTTAGTACACATCTTTGCTTTACTAACCAAACAGCTGGAGCGATTGAACTCAAAAATTGTAATTTTTAAAAGTTTTTGGAAAATGACATTTTGTTCAGTCACGCCCGTTATGAAACATTAAAATTCAGCACCATTATGGGTACCCATCTTGTAAATTCAGTTGATCTGAGCCTACAAAGCACAAAAATAACAAACCTCAGAAAATTTCCTCCTGACAATATGACCTTTACAATTATGATGTTACTATTATAGCCGGTTAGTATAAAGGGGAAACAAGAAACCAATAATTTAGCTACTTTATTACACATTCTGTTAGAGTGAGTTCCAAACTGTGTAAACAAAAACTATAGCTGCTATTATGTTTTCAGTATGATCCTGACCATTCATGAATAAAAAAAATGGTGGTACAAAAAAGTCAAGTTCTAAACAGACTATATAAAAGCAGTTGTACAAGGGACGCACCAATAGAGTCAAGGGGTGGCCGGTGGTACTTTAGGATCTAAACAATTTCAATCTTTTTCAACTTTGGCTGATGCTTTTTTTTCTTCACCTTTTGATAACAGCTTATAGTAAAGGGACATTGGATCAGTATGAGGTGGATCAATGCCATTCATTTTTATAGATGAGTATGACAATTTTTTCCCCATTAAACTTTACCCCAGTCCCCCTCCCTTTGAAAACCTAAGGTACGTTCCTCAAATTACTAACTGGCCCAAGATGGGGCCTCCGTCTGATAATAAGATGAGACACAATGGCCCATTATTACATTAATTAAACACACAGATCATTCTGCCACATTAACCACAGATTGAGATCTGAGTTATCATATCAAGATCATAATAATTCTATATGCAGCCTGTGTTAAACATATAAAATACCTAATTTGTTGTTTAACACTGTCAGTAAACAAACTTCGGACGAGGCCATGTAATATTTTTCCTGGTGGGTCTTAACACCAGTGGTCCATTCCTACTGGTCCAATCCACTTGGATAATCCCATTTGTTCCTATCCCATGGCCTACAATTCATGTGTTGCTCAGTTCCAAGTGTTATTGAACCAAGTTAAACCATAACAGTTGGGGACATTTCATAAGGGAATATAGGCTAGTATTCTGAAACGGCGAAGAACTTAAGACCTGGGTTTAACCAGGGTTAGTCTTACAAGAGGGGCCTTGTTCCTTTTCAAAATACTGTGAAAGTTTTAATGTAACAAGTGAGAGGAATTCCTCATGGATGGGCTGAAAGCCCATCCATGAGAATTTTCCACCCGTTACAGGCTTCCAGCCCATCCATGAGGAAATTTCTCACCCTGTTAAAGCACACATTTAGAGTATGTTGTAAGAAATAAATCCCATCTGGTAAGAATAAACCCTGGTTTAAACCCAGGTTAAAGTTAGTCTCCCTTCAGAATCCAGCCATAATACTTTTTTCTTGTACATGCCATTGGAATGGAAGAAAATCTCTGACACAGTAGAAAAACAAATGTCTTTCTGTGGTATGGAAATTATTCATACACTTCCATGTATGCAGAAGCCAATAAGAAGACGATTTTTAAGTAAAATAAGCGAATGTAGTAGAAGTGTAATGATTTTGTTCTAATTGCACTTTGTGTGCCACGTGAGGTGCTTTTTTTGATTTGCGATAAGCATCATTTTGTTGTGACCGATTCATTTTCTCACTGGGAAAATTTGAAAAAATTTGTTTTGTGCTTCTTCTTGTGTAATGACAATTCAAAAACGTAGCTTTATTCTGTATCCCAAAAAAACTACTTTATCTTTGTTTTCTGTCGTGTATGAATTAGATTAGTAACTGCGTATTTACCTGCTCAAGATATGCAACAGTTCAGAGTGCTGAATTTAGATGTTGTCTGATGTTCAAAATCTCGTGCATGACACGTACACACTTCTTCCAATACAATTTACAATGAAGAGCGCCGCTCATTACTCTCATTACTGAATGGTGAGTTCATGTTTGTGATACAGCTTGGGGAGATTTTGGAAATTCTGCAACGTGTGTTCATTGACGTTCGAGAGACTTTTTAAACTCAGGTGGCCAAAAATTATTATGCGCAATGATAATGGGAAAATCGGTATGGTCTAGGCTATCGGAAGATGAAAACAGCAGAATTTAAATAAGACTTCCGTTTGTTGAGTGTTGGTGTTTTTTTTATGTTAGTAACGTTGAGCCATGAGCAATCCCCGGAAAGGAGGGTTGAAAAACAGTACTCATAAATAATCTAGATATGCAGCGATATTATAATGTGATAGTGAGATGTACTATATGTGGCGGTATTACTGAGATCATTCTCATGAACCCCACACAATGTCATCATTGCAAACCCGGTGACATTTAATTTTAATAAGGAGACAATGCAAATATGCATATATGCATGGCTATTTTCTGGTAGTGGAACCAAGTTTGAACTGGGAAGAATGGGAGTCAATAAAATGGGAGTATTGATTGCTGTCAGAATTATATGCGCGGAAACCGTGTTGTGGGCGGCGGTCAAGCATGGTGGTTTGATGCACACGTACATGTTGTACACACATATTATGCATTTGGGGTGTGTTATACTTATGTCAGTCACCCGAATGTACTACACCTGCGCGAATTGCCATCGGTGACTAGCGTCGGTGGATGGCAATAGAATACAGGCTTCAATAGAGAGGTTGTTTGGGCCATTGCTTGCATTGATTCTCTCATTTCACTCTCATGAAGTAAATACAGAGTTATTGACCCAAAATCAGTAGCCTCTTTTCTATTTTGATAACAAATGCAAACATTAAAAATTGACAAAAGGTTAGAGTCCAATTCCAGTCTGTCCATACACACCAGAATTGGATGAGCATATTTAAATTTGAATTCTTGAAAGTGAATGAAGAGAGGCAAATATCAATACAACCGTGTGCATTGTAGGTCTTTGATTGTACTTAAACATTTTACATATATGTTGATGCTCAAACAGATTTCAAAAAGTGAGCTCTATACAGCAAATAGTGTAAATTACTGAAAACTACACTTGAAAATTTTTTTTCCTTGCAGAAGACTTGCACTATGAAAAAAAATACCTAGTTAAATTGGAAGTTGATTATAGTATGTATTAATAAGAATATTCATAACAGTCTGATCCCGATCATATGACCTATTTAATTATTGAGGCATATACAATTTCATTTTGTGAATAGTACTTTTTAAAAAAAATCTTTGGATATAGTGCTGCCTATTTGGAAATTATGCAAATCATTGCTTTGTCTAAATATCAGAACATGGTTATAAAACTGGCATGACAGATGGAATTGATCTGCTACAATAAACAATGCCCATTGTTAATTACGACCCCATCGGTACAGGGTATGTGACCATAAAAGTTTTGAATTTCTTAAAATCACCATAATATCAAGAGTAGCAATTTCATGTCCAATTAAAGCTTGCGGGTTTGAACACCCTGTATGAAACTGCTATAAAATTAGAAATAATTTAACACCCCCCATTTTTTTTATAATTCATCGTACACATTTGATGCATATAAAGAATGCTTTGGCTGCATAGAAGGTAAAAACTAGTACGACATCCTAAAGAGATCAGATTATCTCTGTTAATCTACCATTCTCATAGTTTCCATGGCCACATAATGTTGTACGACATAGACACAGAATGTCGTTTCTTATGAAAAAATAATACCTGTTTTTGACTGGCCTAATGGCAAGTTTAAAAAACAGCATAATATTGGATTTGACTAATACACAACCAGCAAAGAATTGGACAGATCGTAAGCTATGCCCCATTATGGCATAAGGTCGTATCTTATAATTAGTTTCCCAACATTATATCCAAGCCTTTACTAGGTTTTGTTAACTCTCTTCTACGGGTGTTCATATAGAAAAAGCTGTGGGGTATCAGGGGTCCATTTCAAAATTGTGTCTTTCTATATGTGGCATTTCCAAAGTAGCATAAACTAAGTTTGCAAGACCTGTGTCCACATTTCAACTTTTGTAAAAGGACATTATTCATGTGTCATATGTAATTTGGAGACAACCATCGAAATAGACGCTGATTGGTTCTAGGCCACCTGTAACCTTTAAAGGGGCACTGAGAGATCTTGGATCTGCAATCGAACATGAGATTTTGGTATCAAAGAAAACCTGGCATCCCCATATTTAGTTTGGGGATTTGGTTTTATTTTTAAAGAAATCTGTTAATGTGTTTATCTGGTTACCTATGCTACTTCCTGTTTAGATTACATTTGGTGTCCTGTGGACTGGTGCTGTATGCTAAGTGCTTGTCATATCAAATGATAAATTTGATTCAAATGAAACCTTAAATTTTAAAATTTTAAAGTTTATGGAACAATCTTTAATTGAAAGACAATACACTCCCTGTTATTAAAATCAGAACACTAAAAGTGCTCTTTCTGTGTGGAGCAAAATTGTCTTTAAAATTTTGCAGAAATTTGACAGCAGAGATAGTCTGAAATTCATAAATGTGGAAAGAGTATCCTTGACTGCAAATGATTGCTTGCATAATAACAGGTAATTCAATTGTTCTTTGAAATGACAAAACAATCAGAACACTCATAACTATGTGAATGCAATTAAGAGCACAAGGCCTATATTTTTGATGGGGTATGACATCAATTTCTTTTGACTAGCGGGTATATGACATCAATTTCTTTTCACTGGGAGTATTATGACATGGGTAAAATCTCTCAGTGGACCTCTAAAGGAATTAAAAGATAACTTCCTTTTGCCAAATTAACATTTTAAAAAAAGAAAAAACCTAAAATTTTTTAAAAATTCTTTTGTATTACCCTTTTCAGGTGTGTGAGTAACAAAGGCAAAAGAAATAACAACCCACAGTCTCAGCACATGTGATATATGTTTGAGGAAATTAATATAAGAGATACACCCTTCTTCCATATAAGGTCAAGCTTGCTGGGTGTTTGGTATCCAGGTAATTGAGATTCTATAGTTAGCTCGGCAGAACATCCCTGATGGCTTGTGGAAACTTGTGAGAGATACAATTCATGGTGCCGATATTGCAGCAAATTTACGCCTGCGTGTTCATGTGCTTTACTCTTTATGGGAAACGTACCGTTGCCGTGTACAATCCCGTCATTTTCCTGCAGCACAAAATTTGGAATAAGTACGTAGAATTCAAAGTCAAGCATCATGTAGAGAAGGAGGAGGAGGTATTAGTATTTTAATCACACATCAACAGGATTAAGTCATTTTAGTGTGACAAAGATACTTTATTTCAATTCACTTTATCATATACACGTTAGGGAAAAAAGCCCAGTTTTTGAACAGGAGGAAACCAGAGTACCTGGAGAAAACCTGCGAGGGGGAGTATGGACTGGAAACCAAACGCACATGAAACTTGCAGGCCCAAACCGAGGGTCCAACCTGGGACCACAGTTGTGTGAAGCGAGGGAGAGACCCTGCGCTAACCCGACCCCCCAAGCATTATGTAGAAAAGTAGACACAAGTGGGTGTTGTAGATGTCAACAATCATCACTCCTTTATGGTACAAATAAAACATCGAGGTTAAAGTAAGTCAGCTTGGCAATTTCACATTAGAATATTCTCAGATACATTTGCTTATCTAATTCCTAACTTGTGAATTTGTAGATGTAACAGGAAATTGTACTTCAAGGTACTTGCTTTTCAACCCTGCCACTGCTTATCAACAAGAGAACTTAAAGACACTATAAGGGATTCACCCGAAAGATAAAAAAATATTTGAAACTGGCAGAATTGCTTAAAAGTGAAGTTATACGACTGGAAGGGCCTCTCATAAGGTTATTTCCACTGAAAATTGACAGAAAAGGGAGAAACAGCAATGTTCAAGAATAATAATCTACATTCAATTACCGTGTTGTAGTAATTGTGTCCGTATGGACCATTAATGACTAAAATGTGCAATTTTTGGTCCTTATTAGGGTTGCTTTAAACTTTCACTGTGCAGGGTATGCTAGGATCTAATACTTGTTACAAAATGCCAAATCGTTTTTGCTGATTTTTGTGTCGCCTGAACGAATGTTCATGGAGGCACATACTAGTCCAATTATGTCCGTATGTCGTCCGTATGTTCTTTAACCTTTTTTAAAATGCTCTTAGGCTAATGCTATCCCCGATTCTTCAAACTTGATAGGATGATAGAGTGAGGTGCCGCAAAATTATGTGTAGCTTTTGGCGCATTAGTGCATATATGTATTTTAATTAGCTTATTTGCATATTTTCAGACATTCCGGTTACCCTTTTTTGAAATGGCTCTGCTGCTAAACACTAAGCCCGATTTACTTCATACTTGGTAGGGGATAGATGAGGTGTCCAGAATATTATGTGGTAAGCTTTTGGCTGCATTATTTGCATATTCATGAATTTAATTAGCTTATATGGGCCGGTCAAAATTATAACCCCTTTTCAGCAAGGATTGTGTGCAAGTTATCTGGAGTTCCGTAAGGCGTATAATGATGTACTTGGGTGGAAGGAAGCGGGATAAAGAGTTTCTCGGCCTGATTAGATGTTGGGCATATTTCGAACAGTTTACATGTCAAATGAACTAATATACAAACATCAGCGTAATCGCCTATAGTTTTGAAACGGTACATCGGATATGTAAATTTCCTTCACGCACAAAAATCCATTATGGTGCGCTTTGCTATTTGAAAGTTGCATGATACATCTGCTTAGGTATGCAAATTAAGCTAATTCATATGCCTAATTGCTGTAATGCTAAATGGTACTCGGATATGCGAAATTCCTTTGCTACATGCAACTACTTACCATACATCTTGGTGTGGGTGAATCATATGGAGGGGGCAGGGTGGGGTGTTGAGGAGGGGGCATGGTGGGGTGTTGAGGATGGGGCAATGGTGGGGTGTTGGGGAGGGGCGGGTGGGTGTTGGGGAGGGGGGCAGGTTGGGGTGGTTGGGGAGGGGGGCGTGGGGTGTTGGGGATGGGCAGGGTGGGGTGTTGGTAGGGGGAAGGGTGGGGTGTTTAGAGGAGGCAGGGTGGAGTGATGGGGGATGGGGCGGGTAGGGTGTTAGTGGCGAGGTGGGGTCTCCGGGGAGGGGGTTGGGCGGGGTGCGTCGGAAGGGTGTTGGGCGGGGTGGCGGTCGGGCTCACTGTGACCTTGGTGACTTCTTGTGACCTCATGTGACCTTGGTGACCTCATGTGGCCTTAGTGAGCTCATGTGACCTTGGTGAGCTCATGTGACCTTGGTGACCTTGGTGACCTTGTCTGACCTTTGTGACTGTACCCTTGGTGACTTGTGACCTTGGTGACTCTGACCTTTGGACCCCATGTTAACCTTTTGTGACCCCATGTGACCTTGATGATCCATGTGACCTTGTTGACCCCATGTGACCTTGGTGACCCCGTTGCCCTTGGTGACCCGTGTGACATTGGTGACTGTGACCTGGTGACTGTGTGACCTTGGGTGTGACTGTGACCCCTGGTGACTGTGGACTTGGTGACTGACCTTGGTGACCCTGTGTACCTTGGTGCTTTGTGTCCTTGGTGACTGTGTGACCTTGTGGACCCCATGTGACCTTGTTTTACCCCATGTGACCTTGGTGACCCAGGGTGCCCTGGTGACCCGTGTGAATGGTGCTGTGACCTTGGTGACTGTGGTGACCTTGGTGACTGTGACCCCTTGTGACTGGACCTTGGTGACTGACCTTGGTGACCCGTGTGACCTTGGTGCCCTGTTGCCCTGGTTGCTGTGGACCTTGGTGACCCTGTGACCTTGGTGACCTCATGTGGACCTTGATGACCTCATGTGACCTTCGTGACCGCATGTGACCTTGGTGACTCATTCACCTTTGGACATTCGACAAATCCGGTGTTTCGGGGTAAGGGTCGGGTGGGATGCGGGGGTGTGGTGTCAGGGAGGGGGAGGGGGTGGGTCAGGGAGGGGGGGGTGTTTTGGGGGCAGGTGCATCGGGGGCGGGGGTCGGTGACCTCTGTGACCTGGTGACCTCATGTGACCTTTTGACTCGACCATGTGACCTTTGTACACGTCTCTCCATGCATTTGTTGCTCTTTCTAATCATTTGCCAAACTTCATTTCTTAAAGCAAGTGAGCGCGCACCAGGGGCGACACTTGTGTTTTGGTTCGATAACGCGCTTTGTTTTGTTTATTTTTGGATTTAGCAATCACTGATAATGTGCCTTAAGATGCTGATAACTTGATAACTGAATTGGTGTGAAAATTGAAAGATAGACTCTCCTTATTTCCCCTTTTTGCATGGATTTTTGACAAAAATAAAAACATTTATTACTGCGACCGTAACCTATGTATAGTTTGAAGGTTATTTCATACTTCGCTAGCATGGCTGTTTAAAAATGAAAGAAATTAAAGAATTATTTGTAGAACTGGAGCTGTGGTATATAGCGGAGCTAACCACGTTGACTCTTTTAAGTAATGTAATGAGGCTGCCACTTTCATAAAAGATCACCCATTCCTTTATCGTTCGTCGACATATAAGCTACAACACCAGTTTCTAAGGTCACTTTCTTTTATCAGCCTATATAAGAATTACACTCTGACTCCAAGACCAGATCAACTCCTAGTCGCACATGTACCTATGCCAACTTTAGAACCGACCGTGTAGCAATCTTCCAAAAGCGCCAGCTTTTTTACTTACGAAGAGCGCGCCCACCCCCGCAGCCCCGACTGGTGCACGGCAAGGTCCTCGTAGGCCTCTGTACCGGCCTTGGCCTGCCTTTATTCGTCATTCCGGGAAACGATCTCAAATCTTTTGTGTCCATATGCAGTATATTCATCATTTCTGTGATACATACATGTACCCAAGAACATGTTTGTCCTGTTTCCTTAACACTTACACTCTGTCCAAAATTTCATAAGAAACTCCAATACACCACAAAACATCACAGATCACAGTCATTGGAATGCAAAACCACCAATTATTACGACAAAATACCGACAGATAAGTTCATGTTACGGAAACCCAAATTATTCTGACAAATATGTAAAGTAGTAGAGGTGGTAGTTGTGTGGTATCCTTTAGTACACATGAATGTGAATGCTGATTGGTTAATGCCCCAATTAATATTTTCCTTCTCCCGATTAACCTCTGCAGGAATTTTGCATTACTCACTGGATATGAGCCCCGTATTAGTAATGTTACACCACGTAGCGAATCCCCTACTTTACATGCATTCACTCGAGTAATGTATGATCTGTGCGCACTGGGGAAGGAGACCTGTTTTGGTCCATCACCCTCTGAGGGCACCACAGCAGCCATCAAACTCTTGCCAAAGTCCCGCTGTGCATGATGACAACCCACCAACCAAATGAGCAGGTCACCTACTGCCTCTGTCCCGATTGTGTCAAACAACAGACATTACTTCACATTTCCCAAGAAAAATCTATGACCCTTGGGTAGGATTTTTTTGTCTAAAATGGTTCCTTTTATACCAACGAAACCGTTCCACAGAAAACTTCTAACCGGTCACATATGTTTTTGTTGTAAAGCCTTATACTTCACCCGAATATCAATTTCCGCACAGAGTGCCCCTACTAAATTCTGTTGAAGAGACTCTATATTTGAACAATGACACTCATAACAATAGCTCAGCGGTATGTTGTCGGGCTGCTGTGGAAGGGCAACAATCCAACATTCCCTTTTTGTTTCAGCTAACGCATTATGTGCTGCTGCTGGCAATCCCAAACAAATATTTCTACTTGATACATTTTTCGCCTAATGGTTTCTTTCATGTAACGCGAAAAACATTTGTTAAGTCCTTTCTGTGATTTTGGGAGCGTGGGTAGTGCGTCAAGGTCATGTCTATTTCCAAGAGTTCATATAGGGCTTTTGTCCCTGTACCACTACCGTGGCCCACTGCACTGGCTGCATGATGTTCAACACGAGGCATTTCATTCATAGGGTGGTAGACTACTGGTGTCCATGGAATCTTGGTCTAAAGACTGTGCCTGTTAGCATGGGAAATGTAAGCTAAACTGTACATACAGGACTTATGATGACGGTTTGTGTTCTGTGCATTTAGTCCAACTTGTTGATATGTAGAGTAGGAGCCCGTCCTAGCTTGAGACAGGCCCTATTAACTAGGGCTGGCTGCTGTCGCGTCTTTCTGAGTGATTATCTGTCGCTGTGCTAATCAAGATTTAAATAAAATTAGTTCTACTTTAGAGACTTCTTCTTAAATATTCATGTCTACTAAATTGACTTAAATTTGTTCACCAACCACCTGTTTGTCTCACACATAGGGCGGAAAAAATATCTTGGTTTGTTTCCAATGAGCATTCGGCCTACGCCGTCCTGTGATATTGCCTACGCCCTCATGTGATATTGGAAACAAACCATAGATATGTTTCCGTAGTGCGTTGAACGACCGGGGATAACATAGTACCGGTATTGAACCTATTTAGTACCCTGGATTTCTTAACTTGGTCTTTTCAGGGGCGCTATGAAAATTTGAAATGAAGACACAATTTGGGTTAATTTATCTTGAAGAAAATGCATTTTCTTGGTCAAAAAGTATTCAAAATCTAAGTCGCTAAGTGTCATATCTAATTTTAAGTGTAATTAAATTCATTTTTTGTGAATTATTATACAAGTTTGCATTGAAAGGGGGCGCTTACATAGAGTTAGTGACCTTGTAACATCTATATGGCGCTAATTAGGTCCGCATACTGTATTTGGAGTTTTTAGAGCTAAAATTTGGAAATAAATTGTACACCTACCTCCAACTGCATGAAGAAGTGCTTCAGGAGCCCAGGTATCCCACTTCTTACAACCTTTTTACTGTGGCAAAATGTAATGCGCTAGCTCGTCCTTCAAGTAATAACAACACCTTGAATAAAAAGTCACACACTTTCAACTTAAATTAGAATTTGTTTCAATCTTTATTTGTTAACAACTAAATATTTTTAACCAAGATGAAATTTAAAAAAAATGTTGAAAATTTAGAGCGTATTCTTAATTTTTTGTTCTCATTGTATATTGGCATTTTGCTTTTAAAAAACTGAACACTTGATATTGCCCGTCTCTAAAGTTACAAATATTTGAATAACTTTGTGGTTTAGCACCCCTTTTGTTTATATTGTAGCCAGGCAGGCCCGTACATGGGGTGTTCAACCCCTAAATTCCACAAAGGTGCATCTGTTTTATGGCCGGAAATATACAAAATCCTTCCAATTCATTTCCAGAGATTCCAAATCTGTAACAATTCAGAGTACTATTATCCACAAAATACTTTCGCCAATCAGTTCAAACATGAAAAAACGTACTTTTGTCACTTTGAAAGTCCAGCGGTGATGCAGCTTCTGTATCCACAATGGCCCCTTTAATTTAAATGCAACAAAAACAGATCAGCTAGCACTTTACCAAATTTATAAAGGAAACCACAAGAGAACAACTTACGTATTAGATTAATTTTAAAGGTGGCATACATGATATTTAGCTTGCACCTTCATTTTGTTTAACGTCACTATATAATCCAATGTTGAAATGGTTCTTTTCTCAGTATGTTTCAGTGTTTGATTCTGATGGCGTATTTTGGCATCATGAGCGAATTAAATATTTGTATCATGTGTGCCCACAGGACTTGCGTTTAATTTCTGTCTGTTCGCTCTGGAATTACTCAAATTTCTGTTCTTTCTCAGAGGAAATTGAATCTTGGCAACTTACGAAGAGGCACACACTATACTTTACCAGCGGTCGATCGATGAAAAACTTTTTGACATGAGTCGGGGGATGAAATGCCCCTTTGATTTGTTAACCATCTCAGGCGAATTTTTGAGATACAAATTTCTCTCTCCCAATTGCACTTGATTCTTTGTAGAAACACCAACCAAGAAAACATTTCAAAGATATTTGGACAACAAAAAAGACACCCAAACTATATTTTGAACTTGCCCAGCTATTTAAGCATCACGCTTAGAAAAGAAGCATGTCTTTGATTTTGCCAATCGTAACACGATAGAAATTCTAAATCTCATCTGACGTAGATCTTATTACAAAAACAATGCATTCGTGTTTAATTTCAACTTCAGGTGTAATATTAATAAATTGGTAAGCATTCACAATATCTAAAACCGCCAGATTTAAAAAAAACTGGCTTTTCTTCGCGAATGCTCCTTTTTTCTCTTTACCTCTTATTTCTTTAATTCTGTATCACCATTTCATAACCTCTTGGACAAGTAAATTGATGACGTTAACACAACACTTAATTTTTCATTTTAGAAGCATTCAATAATACTTCCCCCCATAAATCGAGACCACTGCTTAGGACATACCCATTCCTGACTTTGCTTCAAAAAATTTATCTCAAAAGCAACCTTTTGTGGCTACATTTAAGCGTACCGCGTTCATGGCAAATAAATATCAAGTCCCGATTAAGATTTGATGACCTAAAAATACATCGTTCCCTGGAACGCATGTGTACCCTCCATCAGGGGTGTCAACATGAGTCATAGTTTGGCGACGTTTGATAGATTTTGGCCAGTGTTTTTGTTGAGGCACTTTGGTGTTTGATTTTAATGAAATTGGGTCAAAGGTCACATAGGGGCATCAAAGGTCAATCTGTGTACATCCCACATTAAGTCTTGGCCAGTGGTTCTTTTTGAGTAACTTTGGTGGCTGTAGCGTCTTATGTGCCAAAGAAAGTTTTAAAGATTTTCACAAAATGGGGTCAAAGTTCACATAGGGTCATCAGAGGTCACTTTGTTTACACCACATATGAGCCTTGGGCCAGTGGTTCTTCTGACCAAGTATGAAGTTAATCAGTCGATGCGTATGTGAGAAACCTTTGTTTACGGCCACAGCCCACATCCCACTACTGAAAGAGCCATCCCTATGTGTCTTCCTGCTAAAGCAGATGACACAAAAACTGTGACTCGGTGATTTACCTTATGTCCAGCACCACCTACACGCAACACTTCGTCTGGTTTCCATTGCATCTATGGTTTCCTCTGGGGAACTTCTTTGGTGCGTGCGACCCCGTGTCCGTTTTGATCACTCCGCTTGGGATTACTCTTTGTATTCATATCCAAAAGCTCCTAGACCTAATCTGCCCACATTGTACGACCTTACAGGAGATTGAGAAACTTGGTTGATAATGGGGAAAAACAGAGATGAATGGGTGTTAGCAGGATTGCTGGATGGATAAATGAGGAATGGTTTAAGCTGGATTAAAATGATTGATTAGTTTTTGGAGTGCATTGGTGAATCACAGTTTGTACTCATCCAAGGCCTACGTAGAGTGCATGGCACACTACAGAATGTGTGTTATGACTTACAACTACATTTGCAAATGCACCCCTGTTTGGTTTAGTTAGGCCTATGACTTATACTGATTAGCAAGCAATTGTTATGGGGCATTTACTACATAATTCTTAACTCTTTTCCACTCATTGTGTTAAAGCCAATGTCTGCAGAGTTGATTAACGTTAGCCGCTAAGAATGTGTTTTGGGACAAATTATCCATTGAAAATTGTCAGAGATGTCATTTTTTTTGCTTTAGACGGAGTTGTTTTCCTCACAGTTTAACTTAGTTATGTCAATAACATTGGGGTAAACATTGTGGTGATCCTTGGGGGTTGAGTTTTGTTAATGTAGCATGTGCATTCAAAAATTCGCTGGCAAGGAATAGTATGGGGTAAGACAACGCTCAGCAAAATTGGCCACCAGGTCACTAACATGTGCAGTACTACCCAAGAGACAATTGAATCCAAGTGTCATAAAAAGGGTAGGGGAATCCACATATGTGGATACCCTAGTGTACAAAACACGTAAAGTGTGCTTCACTAGAGTGGTTATTTTGTCAACCTGATTCGGTGAGCAACGTTTTTTTTGGCCACAAAGGGGGTCCACGGGGTAACCAAGGTCACAAGATGCAAACAGTGGGACACACCCAAGACCATTGTACCAGTGTCAGGAAATCGATCAACATATGTGAATACACAGCAAATGTTATAAGTCTGACCATTTTTGGGCCATGACCTCTAGATGACCTTTGACCCCCTTGTGGAGGGAAACCATGGACACTACCCAAGTACAATTACATGCATGTGGCAATGAAAATGTAAGCATGTTTGTAGAAAGAGCCGCCCACTTATATTTAGGGTTAACATTTGGGTCAACATTTAGGAACACTGACACGCCATGACCAAACAATCCCTATGGCCCTCTTGCAGACGACACAAAAATACACACCACCAAAGCAACCCATGTGCCCCTCTTGCAGAGACACAAAATACACACCACCAAAGCACTCCCTATGTGCCCCTCTTGCAGATGACCAAAATCACACCACCAAAGCAATCCTATGTGCCCTCTTGCAGATGCAAAAAACAAAGCATTTTTTGGGCACAAATTGTTGGGCAATTAGTTAACAGGTTGCCCTGCAAAATCTACCATTCACCAGTTTCTCACTACAGCACAAAAGTGTGCAACCACACACACATGCATGCACACATGCCTGCAAATTTCACACACACAACAACAATAAAATGATTGGCACCATCCACCTACGAGAGATTAAAGCTAAAAGAAAACGTCTTCATGACCATGTTGGCGGGTATCATACACTCTGCATATTTATGCACCTATTTTGCATAATTTTGCACAAAAGAAAATAGATTATCAGGTTTAAGTAATGGTGTAAGAATGACCCTCCACGCAGCACTGCTGACAGCATATCAAGATTTATTGCTAGGGCTTTATCGTGCAGCAAATGCTGCCGATGGACATGTATTGTGCATTTTGAATTAGTTAATTTTTTATTTTTTTTATTTTTTTTACGTTTTTCTTTTTTTATTTAATTAAAAACTCATTTTGGCTTCACTACAAATGTTCCCGGCGATTGGAAAAACTAACGCTTTTGCGCTCCGCTATTTCAATGCTATTTACAACGGACCTCACTGCGTTTGACCTTGGCACATGAACTTTGACCACCTCATCAACAATGCGGGAGTGCCCATCGGCACCTTTGACTCAAGTTTAAACTTCACTTTTTTCAACATTTTAGAGCAGATCTTTCAACTTGACCTCACATGAACCTTTTGACCTTCGCATGTGACCATTGACCCTCATTCAACCTATGGCGGAATGCCATGTTTGCACTTATGACACAGCTTATTTCCAACTGAACTTCACTTTCAATTGAGGTCAATTTTAAAAAAACTTAAAGCAAAACAGCACATTTTATAGTATGTTGGAATGAAAAAGGTCCACTTTTTTCAAATATTTTTGAGATTTTTGGCAGTTGCTTTGGGTAAATTGGCAGTAAATCTATAAACCTGGAATTGGTAGGTAGCCTGCTCAAAAGTTCTCGGTGTCTCAAAGACGGGATTCTTGTAATTCGAATCATTTGGAGATCTCTGATATAATTCAACGCTCTTGGAAACGTCCTTCCAGTAAAAATAACCGGAAGTTGCAGTCACATTGAAACGTGTCCTATGCTCTTCCAATCAGTTGCTGCCTCTCCGCCTTCAACAGGCAAGTTAAGGTAGAGGGGCCATTTTCATGAGTGCCACTATATTTCATCCGAACGACAAACAATGGCATTTTCCTCCCTTTCCAGCTCCGCCGTCTAATAACACTATCGTTTCTTTTATGACAAAGTCATTGTTTTTTAGGAATTTTTGTTCTCAGGTAATCATTTTACTAGACAATTAACCAACACAACAACTGGGCAAAAATCTCCAATTTTGAAAATTGGGGGTTACACATTCCTACAACACATACAACATAGCACCACACGGATGCTAGTGTCCCTGGCAGTATGCGAGCGGCCCACAAAAAAAGTGCAAATATGCTACAAGTCAGCTTAAATACGTGGGTTTGTCAAAATAACCTTTTACAAGATATATGTGCGATATTACATCTACCCGGGACTGCAGTGGAGAGGGCTTACCATGGATTGCACGACGTATTTTATGAGCATCACGGTCCCACTGGTAAAAAGGTATTTAGGACAATAGAGCATTATACATTGGTTGTATCTGATACCCACATTCAAACCTATTTAGCAGCAGCAGCAGTTTATTTGGGCGTATGGGTAAACAGCTTTACTGTACGCATGTACTTAGCGACTCTCTCGTTATAGCGACCCGCTCGTATTAGCGACCCTCTCGTTATAGTTTATTTTGCGTTTCCTCAGTGCATGATATTAGCATCACTTGGGCATTTACGCAGGCAATGTAAATACTGTGGCATCACTAAATCAAAGACTTAAGACATACCACCCTCAAAACCTTTTGCCTTCCAAAATGTGTGTTCAGATTTCCTTATTTTTGACTGACAATCAACATTTACAAATATAATCTAGCAAAATTGCTGCAATCTTTGAAGCATTCTTTTCAGGTTTGTAAAGGGTGTTTTTTTAAAAAAATCCATGTGTTTCCCTGGAATTATTTTTATAAACGTAATTATATACCAAAGTTCCTGAGTTTCCCTTAGAATTTTTTTCGCATCCCCAGAGAAATTTCCCTCCCCCGATTCTCTGAGAATTTTACAAATCCCTATAAAATTTGACAAGTCCTTGAGAATTTCCACCATCGTAGTGATTTTCCCCTAAGTTCCCTGAGAATTTTCAAAATTATATGATTTAGAGAGTTATACAGTTGTGGGTTATGCAACTAAGAGCAAACATTTGTATGTAAAGTGGCAAAAAAATCTCAGTCTTTCCTGATAGTTAACTGGTTTTTATCAAATCCCCCCCTCCCCCATCCCTGACTAAAAGAAAATAAAACAATTCTCCCCTTCCCAAGTGGGTAGGAATCGAATTCAGATTACAATATACGAAAAAAAGGAAGTGCAATCATTTTTACATTTTTAGATACCCTGTAAATACCATCCTACATAAATTCATGGTAAACCTACTCTACTGGGAGATGAGCAAATCTATGTAAAATGGGATTAATGATGTAAATGCCGCTGCAATTTCAAATATATTTTGTTGTGTAGTAATTAAAAACATCTCTAAACAAGATAGTCCCTTAAATGATAATTTCCAAAGGTTACAGATGAATCGGATTTCCATTTTCATGCAGTAAACATGTTATTCACAGCTAACAATTGCATTATGACGGAGAGTATAACAGCATTTGCAGATCCTGTTTTATACCAAGTGTATTTCTATATGAAAGACTAGACAAAGTGATTATTATATGGACAACAGTATGTAATGAAAAAAAACATGATGTGTTTGAAAATTAGTGTGGCCATCATTTGGGAATCTCGAGTCGTCCTTTACGGTAACTGCATACTTGATTGTATATGCAGTGCAATGGGTTGATGTAGCTGCTGTACAGTGCCCTTCCTTACTATGCTCATAATTTCAAAATCATTATGAAAATACAGATGGTTTTTTTGTAAAGTTAGCCAGAAGAATTTCTCACACCGAATATTAATATTTTTCAAGTAAAGGGGGGGAGAGGAGATTGGTATGGAATGATTTTTCCAAAATAAAAATTTCATTTTAAACTAACCCACTAATTTGAAGGCAGCCTCAACCCTCTCAATAGTTTCAGAAAATCACATTTAAAGCAGCTCTCCTCAGCAATGCTTAGCAATTAAATTAATATGCTGATACTGTCATTAGACTTGAGAGCTAACATTATGTCACTGCACTGTTAAAAAACTGCAATATTTGGTAGTCTCCTTTTTTTTAAATCTAGGGTATGAGTTGTTTTTTTTTTTTGGTTGTGCTGTACTATAGTGTTATAGTGGAATTTTTCACTCGTAAAAATAATAATATCATTCAGTGATCAATATCTTGCAATAAGAGACGGTGTTTAGTTGTTTTGCTCATTCAAAAATGTTGATAATTAACCTTAATTTTCAGGAAAGGTGTGGTGTGGTTTGGATTGGTGTGGGGGGGTGGATGTGAGTCGAAGTGGTGTAAGAGGCAGGTGAGGCGGGGAGAGGGTGTGGATGGTGGGTGTGGTGGGGTTGTGGTGTTTATGTTTATGGTGTGATGCACATGATGTGTATTAAAAAGTACTAAACAATAATAAGCATTTTTGGAGAAATATACAAAATGCATTGTTCCTCTGATTGGTAAAATTAATTATACCAATTTCCAAAAAAAATCGTTGACAATAGGGGAAAAATTGAGGGTATTGTGTCATATGGTTGTATTATTGCTTTAATGAGAACTCTCACACAATGCACCACTGACTAGCATCAGGTCCTGCCTGATAATTGTAGTATGGTTGATGTATAACACCAGCGACGGGCTGCAGTACCGCTCACTGATATACCTATCAGTAACTGTCCAATGAATCAAGAAATCCTACAGGAACAAAACAGAAAGGGCTCAAACCTTTACACAGAGTCCATCGGTATATAACACAAACAGTTCTAGTTCTAAATTGATATATACCTATCAGTACTGTCACATGAATCAAGAAATCCTACAGGAACAAAACAAAGGCTCAAACTTTACTACAGATGTCCAATCGTATTATACACAAACGTTCTATTTCACACTTTTTCAAGAAGCCCGGTTTTTACAATACCTGCTATTATGTGTCAGTGAACAGTATTTTCTTTTAAAAAAGAAATTTAAAACTTTAATCTGCTGCTCTTTATTCCAACAAAAATATGGTGCTGTAATTTTTTTAACAGCAAATAAAAAAAAGACAAGGTGGAACTCCAATGCACTGATTGAGAAAAGCACTAAGTCCAGGTCGCAGCAATTGTGTCATAACAAAGACACATATGGGCACGAAAATCTAAAAAAACTGGCTGGGCCAGCAACACTGCCCTATCGCGATATCCCTGGTCATGGGAGTGGGGCCCCAAGGGCCCCCTGGCCCAAGACTAACCGAATTCTGACTTTCTCTTTCTTCTCCTTCCCTCTTCCTTCAGTCCCTCCCTGAATAGGCTAGAAACACATTGAGCATATAGGGGTGTAATGACCTGGCACCGCTTAAACTAGGCAGCCTTGCTCAATTTGAGGGTGCTAATATATATTTATATAGTCCAATATTGCAATGTGAAGTTTGTTACCGTCATGGTTACAAATGCGTACAGGATGTGTACATAACTATATTAAATGAGGTTAATTTATAGAGGTGGGACCTAAATTTTCGTTGTATGCATCACGAATTTTTTTTTTTTTCCAAAGCCATATTGTGGGGTAAAGAGCAAAGGTTCTTATTGTCAACTCCCTGATTCAACTATGGTCTTTTAATCGTCTCTTATTTAGTCTAATATAATGGGCTCTAAATATTTCTCAGTCGTTTTGTGCAGTCCGGTAGATTCATAACATCGCCTCCACTACAAGTGTTAAGTGTCCATTATTTTTTATTTGATTCAAAAGTGGATTTTTTGGAGGAGTTGTATCCCTAGAGATTCAGGGCACACAAAATAAACGATTGCTAAAATAAAGAGGCCAGTAGCCTCATTTTTCACAAAATAGCCTCCCGTGAGAACTTTTTTTGGCTATGTGAAAATGTGCACTGGCACATTTTCGCAGAATTTGCTCAAATAGCCCCCATAGCCCAAAGTGTTTTGTCCTTGCTAGAGAGTCCCATAATAGGAATTACATCCATTACATGCCCACCTTTTCTTTTTTAAATAGTGCCATATTTTCCAAATCAAAAACCGGTCACATTCGTCCTGTGAAACTTTAAGGCCCATTAGAGCCGCTCACCACTGAACATTCGTACTATAATAAAAACTCCATTAACCAATTACACACAGCATGCAAATTGTTAATATCCGTAGATTCTCCTTTGTCTCAAATTTCAACTCTTCTGCTCTATCTATAATTAGTAACCAGCATTTTATAATAGTGACTAAAATGAACAATGCCAAGTTCATTTTATCCAGCCGATACTATCTCATCTGATTTTCTCCACTCTAGCGCTCTGGCCACGAATTATGTCAGACTGCATGGCACTTATCGATACGGCCATGCCAAAATGTTTATACAATAACACATATAGTTGTGCCAATCTTCATTAAGACCCTTTTTGGCTTTGTTTCATAGCATGACGCTAGCTGGGCCAAGCCTTGCTTTTTTTACTACTCGGACAACATTCATCTCTCTTTCTCTCTCGGAACTTGTGATAAATGCTATGACATTCCAACATGGGGAACTGTTATCACAATCCATCATATTAACTTTGGCAACCGATTTTGAGCTATATCTAAAGAATTATTGCGCAGTGATTTATTTAACATTCCTTGTTTCATTGGAAAACCACTTAAATCAAAATTTCTTTAGTAGCGCTCTCAAAATTAAAATACTTGATCATAAGTCTTTAGTACCTCTGGTAATGCTTGTAAGTCACGTATAATACTTGATTTTGTGAAATTAACACCAATAAGCATTTCCATATTGTTTTGTATAATCAAGCATTCAATGCTCTGAACTAAACAGCTCTCATTTCTTGTCTTATCACGTTCATCGTATTCTGATGATACACAATCACATAGACAAAAATTGACAACTTGTGTGAACAATTTCATGTGTATGAAGTTCCTCATAATTCTCTCTATCTGACAGTAGGCAAGGACAAAATCAGTCTACAATGGAATAACACTATGGAGATGGTTAGTTTGTGAACTTTTGTGTTTCCATAACATGCAAATATGTAATTTTTCAATAAAATCTTATACATGTGTCCACGAGAGTCCTCGTAACACAGATTTGGGGTGATTCCCCAATTTAAAAAAAAAAAACTCCTCAAAACCTCCCAAAACCCCTAAAAAGAGCTGAAAAAGGGCCAAAAAGAGGCAAAAATTAGGGTTTTTAATGTTTTGTCAAAAAAGGTTACATTTCTGTAAAATTGTCCACTTTTTGTAAAATTTTGTTCCCCCACCCACTTTTGCAATTTTGGGGAAGTCCCCACCCTTTTGTAAAAAATTGTTAGATTTTTTGGCCTGAACACTCAACACCTTTCTCGTAAAATGCAGTTTCATGGCCAACAAATCAATTTTTGAAACTCCATTTTTTATGATATAATTTTCTATTGGTGAAGGGGAAACCCTGCCCAGTTGTCCCTTTAAGCAATTCTCTCCTCAACCCACCCTCCATCCTCTCATCATCCTCATCTTTTATTTCCCTCTCAAAATCATCTTTTACCTTGTGGTGTATTCGTGTTGTTCCATCTACAGGGTCTACCCATACCCCTACTACTACCTAGAAAGCAATAAAGAGGTACACTGTTTAATATTTCGGGCATCATCTTTCTCTTATCATTAATCTTTGCAATTTTATGCATTTTATCCTTTACATACCAAAAGGTATGTTCATAGACTATCCTTTTGTAAGGCCGCTGAATAAGGGTTGTTGTAAACACTGTCGTTGGTAGCTTGTGTTTAAGCTAAACGCGTAACACGAATTTTTTTAAGAACTCTTAAAGTGCGACTACTTGGTAATGCCGTTCTGAACAGGGCTAACTCACGCGTCAATGTTTAAGGGTGACCGAGTGTCAACGTATGAACCACACCCAAAATAAGTAATTTTAGATTAACTGAAACGACTAACCTCGAACCCTCCCTCCTCTCCACTATCCTACCAATTAATGCTGGTTATTCCAAGAGCGCAGGAACAAAATTACAAGTTTTAAACTTTGATCGCAGGGAGAATGGAGCATTTTACTGCAAGGCCTGTAAAGCGGTGCAAACAATTTTGGCCAGGATTTGAACTTTAAACATACCCAAAAGACGATTGCACATAAGCTTCGCTTTACAAAGCCGTTTTCAACACTTCACAAAGGAAGCACGTCTCACAACAAAACCCACTGAATTTTAAGATCCTGCAACTACATCTTCTTGTTTCTGGTTTCACATCCTTGTATTCTGCAGGACACTGTGCTTCCAACACCTCTTCATTATCTCCCATTTCTATCATCAACTCCTCTGTACTTGCTCTTTTTCTAAATCCTGAATAGAGTAACAATTAACATAAATAACATCAAAGCACAAACAAACAATCACGCAAGAATCACATCTTCCGCAAGCATTTTGCATGAAATTGAATGGAGCTATCGTTCACATGAAACTATGTTGTACACTCTCATTTATGTCAAAATACGGGGCTCTCTGGGTACCGAGTAATAATTGACTACCTTCCATCAACCTCCCAGGGAAGCACCCAATGAATGTCATGGGCATAGTGTTATGTAATAACCCTACATGCTAACCCTATACTTGTCCGGCTTGAACTAAGGAGTGAAGTAATAGCTTTCATGCGTCTTAAAACATGTGAATCCGCAGTAAGCCTTCAGTTTCGTTAGTTCATGCCGGATAAATATAGCTTAGTTTGCATGGCTAAGACCAGAGATATGGCAAGTGGTTGTCCTTGTGTACCTTTCCCCCATTCTTTTGATAGGACAAGTGAACACCCAATGGGATAATTGAATGACAAAGGGGTAGTAGCCATGCAATAACCTACTGTATTATCACTCAGTTTAATGAAGTTATGACTTTTCACATGAGAACCTTTCACAATCCTAACCAAATTGAACAGACGTCTACATACACAGCATTTCACACATGTACCCATGATGTATATGATTGACAATGTGCCAGTCATAAACAAGTGTTCATTGACTGGCTATGGCTTGGTGATTAATACATTTTTAAAAAGTCAGGGTAAATGATCCAATTTTAAAAAAGTGATTGTGAGGTGATTTATAACAGCCAATAGAATGAAGGGGTATGTATTTTTGGATATTAACACTGTTTATTTTGCTATATTTCATGTTCTCCTTCAACTAATAAACCCCTAAATAAAACGTACACCCTTATAAGAGTTGGTGGTGCTGTCATTAAGGGTTTTTTTGGGTTATACAGGGTTATATTTGGCAAATTGTGTTTATCATTTAAAGTTTTAGCTTGAAATATAAGCTTTCATTTGCTTCGAGTTTGACTCAAATCGGACATTCGGTTCTGTAGTTATGACAGTTTTAGTCAAACGACATGAGCGAAAACGCAGAACATTTCTTTTGTTTTTCTTTATTTTAATTCTTATGTATTTTATTGTTTTATCGAGTCCTTCTGAACAAAACTTTGGCAAATTTCTGACACAAATGCTTGTATTTTTAATAAAAACATCAAAACCTTTCATACTGTTTATTTGTAATGTTTATCTAAAGCCTATCTGCCAAAATTAACAATAATTTGAATCATTAACATAGTTAACCTTAATTGAGCAGTATTAAGAACTATCTGAACTTTGACCTGGGTTTTGAACATTTCGATTTGTGCAAAGTCCTGCCCACGCAAAACACAATTTCTCAAAAGTATAGGGATACAGACTTTCAAATTTGGACCAGATATTGCTCTAATGTTGATTCTGTGGTGAATAAAAGGATTGATTATATGACATGAAGGCATTTTTGCACAAAAAAATTGAAAAGCGAAGTATTTTTTCAATTTTCGGCAAATATGTAGAAAAACCTGTGGATTCCTCCCTTAATGTGAGTATGAAATAGTTTTAGTTCATCACAAGATGTTGTTGAACCTACTAACAATTTCCCATTGGTTTCATCTTGCTAGCAACAATCGTTATTGAGTGTTAGAATGTTTTGCGTAATTCAAGCTAGCAAAATATAGGTTCCAATATGACTGCCGGTTACAAGGCAACTAGTCACACTGCCAATGTATTTTTGAATTGTTTCAATTCTAAACATGTATAAGTAGTAAGACTCAACAATTATTAAATTTTAAAAAAAAAAAAAAAAAAAAATTATCAGTTTACTTTTTTGCTGTCATACCCCAAAAACCCCTTAAGGCCACACAAAAGCTGTGTTCTACATTATAAAAGTCGGCTGGAGAGACCAAGAAGGGGGGGGGGTAGTACTATGAGTTACAATATGATCATCCACCAAGGGCACAGACCCACCACATTCATTGGGTTGTACATACATGACATGAAACTGACCTTGTGTGATCTGGGGGTAGCAGGGCTAGAATTGGCGAGAATCCGAGAGTCGATTCTTCACAGAGATTCTCGTATGATTTGCGTGCAATCAATGTTGATTCTCTAAACTTTAGAAGTTACCAAATAGCGAATAGGACGATTCAGCCAAAATTTGGTTTGGGGAATCAAGACCGATTCTCGCACACAGCGACGAAATTCTACCACGTGGTACGCCCACCGAAGTCCGAATTTACCAAAGTCAAACAAATTATCCCAGGGATTATCACTTACCGATTTGTTTAGGTACTTGTGAAACGTACCTACAAATTGATAAGTGATTTAATAATTAGACAATTGTCCCCAGAGGGCCCTCAACCAACACAAACAAATGTGGTGGTGCTCTACAGCAAAGGAAATTAAATGTGAGCTGGCAAAGAGAAGTACATTACATACCAGTGTACCACCGCATGCCATTACTAGACACAACAGGCCAGACCATCTAACAATACCACAAAGAATAGCGAACGATTATTCATCATAACGTACAAGGGCCAATTCACAACACTCCACTTGATATCATCACACACAACAAGATTTATGTTAAGCATCCATCAAAGCTCACCCTCATGCGAGCGGAGTCCACCTCAAACAACCAAAAACAATCCGCACAGGCTTATACTTCACATTCTCCTTTCACTAGCGCCTCCGAATCGATCAAACGGCTCCAGACCAACTCCCCATATGAGCGGAAATCTGCCTCAAACACAAACCAAACCCATATGGAAAAATGAGTCCTGACGCTAGTACTACTGTCATTTCCCCCAAAACCGCCTACAGCCTGTCCAAACATCAAAGGCCCACACTGACCAGAACGGTGTAAATCATGCTAGTGAATCACTCCAGCCCGCCAGGTACCCGCCGCCTGCCTGCCCTACACTCATTCTGCCAAGCTACACCCCCGAAGGCCCCGCACCTTTAGGGGCACCCCACCCTACCCAGATTTTGCATTGGGTGGGTGGGTGGGAGGGAAATTTTCACACGTCACACTGGTCTTGCTCTCTGCACGAAAATGCGAAGGCTGTCACCTTCCCGCCCCAGAAAACCAAACACAACGCAACGGAAAGCCTCATTGGCTGCAAGGTGCTGACGTCACCTAGTGCCGCCTCAGCGGAATGGCACTCAGGCCGACGATTATTGATGGCCGATCCAGCCCCAGATCGGTACTGCTGATCTCTGATCATAAAATGTTGAATCGGACCGATTAGATCCCGATTCAGATTATATTTGTAAATTAGAAATCGCCCCAAAATCGCCCCAGCTGAAAATTCACACAACCTATCACCATTTCCCTCTTTTTTTCCTTCCTTCTTTTTTGTTTTTTTTCATTTTGTCTTTCCTTTTCCTTTTCTTTTTTTTTTTTTTTCTGTCTTTTTTTCACGAGTGAAACAATATCATGGACAGTCTATGGATATTTTACGTCAAAACGGTGCTCGATCTTCACTTACCCGCAGCCGTCGTCGATTTGTTAACGAAAATAAACAAAATGTTTTCTGTTATGTTGAGTTAGCGTGCTAGTGTGTCAAATCAATTATTTAACCCCCCACTGTGCAGCTATGAGTATCAAAGCATGGCACGTGGCACTCGTGTGCTGACGAGGTCCTACTCAGCGAAGTTGGTCTGGATCTTACAAGCTAAGTTGGGTATTTTGTGATAAAGTTTTGTTTGAAAATTGAATGTTACATTGTGGATTGAAGCTCTGTTTTTACTTACAATAAGGTTGAAGAGTTAAAATTTATCAAATGAGCAAAAAAATTTAATGAAGAAATTAATGAGGCCAGAATTGTACATATCTGAGGAATTACGGTGGAAATTTTTTTAATTAGGCCTAACTGTGCTTCGAAATGTGACACTACTGAGGCATCAACGACCAATACAAGTATAACTAATTGCCGAAGAGAAGACACCAAATATTAAAAATACAAGTATGAGTCCACGTTTGAGTTCTTGTAATCACATAAAATAGTGATAATTAACCAAATTCCATCTCACATCTGAGTAATCAGCTTCTCATAATGCAATCCAGCATAGACTTCAAAAAGCAGACTGCAGAAGCGACTTTGGAAGAACAAAAAACAATATTATAAGGCTTGGGATTTGATTTCATTTTCTTATTTTGTACATTAATTAGGAATGCACTCAGTTGAAAAAAAAATCAAGGATCGGATGCATTTAATTGCACACAAAGGCACAATTTCCGAATTCTGCCGCCTTGCAAGCGCCGGGAATTCGCAAAGGTGGCGACATTCTCTCTTCATATTTGCTGTCAAAAAAACACCCCAAAATTACATGTTGAAGCAAAACCCGTTAGCAACTCCCATCCGTATTGAACCGGCTCACCTGCTAAATTTAGTATTCCTCAAGAAATTGCCATAGCGCTTACGATCCGTCGGATATTCTACTTACCGCATATCAGTGGTTACATTGCAGACCTGAAAAGGTAAACACTGGGCAAACGCATTTATCACATACCTAGCTATATTAAATTGGAATTGCGGATACAAATTTGTTTTATTTTGTGTACAAAACTAATGGAAAATAGACAAAGGGTATTTTCTAACTTAGATTTTATATTGCATTAATGTTAGTACGTTTTTTGAATTTATTTGTGCCGTTGTTAGAATTTTTTTGCCGTTTTAAAAGGAAAAAACTCATTTTATATGTCACTAGGGCAAATGGTAAAAACATGGCTTTGATGTGCATGTAATTGTATTGGGGTCAGGACAATTTTAATGATGTTAGTTAAACAGTACGGGGTTGACGACGATATGTACGGACCTGTCATTTGTAGTAGACTTTCATCCTTAATATTTGTTGTTGGACAATAAAATCGAAAGTTATCATGATAGTGGGTGAGCCAGGCATGTTGGTCGGTAACACCTGGGGGGGCAAAGAGGGCATTTACCAGGGCTAACCTCATACTATGACATACAACAAAATGTTGATGGCCATTCTGTAGGGGTAGCATAAGCGACTAGGGGCTAGCAAGAGATTATTAGGGTCAAACATTGAAAAGTGATCCAATGTTGTTGAAATACATACCAAATTGTCGTATGATCACAAGAGTAAAAAATGTATGTTTGTACTATCTCGAACTTACCCTATGGAGTTATAAGCTGAAAAAACGTATTATAGGTCAAAGGTTAAATTGAGCTTCTACAGGGGTCAAATCCCCTAAAAAATGCTTCAGTGTCAGTGGAAATGGGTCTCATATTGTTTGAATGTTCTCACAATTAAATTAAGGATAGGTTTCGGGACCATCTTGCAATGGAATTAAAAGTTACGCACCCTCCTTAGTACTACCCCTATACCCCTATAGTGGCTGGGGTTAATTTTGGGTGTAACTTGGTAACTATACATTGTCCATTTGCCCAACTATAACCTTATTTTACTTGTAAAATTACATTATAAATAAATGAGACCATTTCCACTGAAATTGAAGCGTTTCCTAGTACTTGTACCCCCCTGTATAATCTAATTAACCTTGCCTATAATAACGGTTTTTCGGCTTTATACCGCCATATTGGTAAGTCGAAGATATACAAACTATCCATTTTTTTAATCCTTGTGATCATACGAACAAATTGGTATGTATTTCAACAATATTGGACCACTTCTCAATTGACCCCTGTAAGTTGTGAGCCCCTAGCTCGCTTAGCTACCCCCTCAGAAAGGCCCTCATACATTTTTGTGTACCGTCATAGTGTTAGGCAACCCCTGGGATCAGTGCCTCTTTGCCCCCCAGGTGATACACAAAGGCTACTTTTGATGGTCTGGCTCAATCCACTATGATTTCTTTGAAGAAAAAAAATTCCTTGGTTTGATTCCTATTTCTTATACTGGTAGCCAAATCCATTATTTTTTTTTTGACTGAGTTTTTCTCTTGACTGAATTTTCTTGACGCGAATCAACTCTGATTCGCGTGTGAACATTCGGGTGCGTCAAATCTTACGAGCGCACGATGTCCGATGTCGCGTCCGAAATGCAGCCCTGATATCGATACACAAAAGTTTATCGATTACAGCCATTTGCTGCAATACACTGTACGCGTTACGGCACCTTGACAAGGCCAAAATCACCTCTAAATAACGGATTCAAACTCCTGACTATATAAAATACATGTAAACTTGAATACAAATTTTAAAACAAAGTATTATTTTTAATTGTGTGTCTAATCAGTCTCAATCAAACATCAATTTGTATCAATACTCAAACATTATCCATAAAATTGTTAATTAATGAACTACTAACTTACTAACCTGTGTGTGCCGCGAACGCGGGCTGCAGCAAGATTACTATTAAGATGCAGAACTTGCAAAGATCCTGGCAATATTCCAGCGCAAACTTCAATTTCCAGTAGTGGGACGTGTCCACGGACGACTTGTCCTTACTGAATAAAACCAGCCCCTAATACATCCCGATGCCTCGTAGGTCGACTAAATATAAAGTCCAAGAGTGGCTGTAGCTTGTTTATCCATGGATAACTCAGAGGCCACGAAATGCGGAAACCTAAGACGGCTACACAACATCGGACAAAACTGCTGTAGCTTAGACTACTATGACAATGTCACTATATGGAAGACAGTGTATAACTACTACTGAATTACTATCAACTGTCAACGTTGAGCCAGCTAGATGGCACTATACTCTACTAATAACTTGTAGTAAGATGTGTAATAGCTCTGACTCATCTTCTCTTACCAGGGCTTTATATATCCCTCAAACAATTCTAGAAGGATCTAGCCCTCTCTATATTAGTCATGTGCTAAATATAGTCCATTACATCATAAGTCTGGAAAGGCCTCTACCATTCCACATGTTCTGCATAGATTTGGGATCCCATAGCAGCTACTCACTGACTGTAATATGCACAGTGCCCCACCTATGATTCAGAGAATTTCAGTGGAGCACATTCCAATGAAATCACTAAGGTTTAGGTACATTCCAGATTTTGGCCTCCTTCCCCGCTTTCCTGAGCTCTTCTGAGATCTCCTGTTTCATTCTATTTGCGTCACACACACCATTATGCACATAAACCAAGTAATTTTATATTATATTACTTAGACTAATTTATAATATTTTATGTGGCTAATTTTATGACTTAATTTTACTCAAAGTGAAATAATTCATTGTTAATTCTTGGGGGCTGTAACAACGCATGCTATTTCCGTCTGTAGATGTTGATGGAATTTTTCCATGTATTTTTGAGGAAAAAGAAAATTTTTCCTTCCCCCAACCCCGCTGGAAAACCTACCGTTTTCAGAACGTATTGCGTCAATCCGCAAAAGTTAAAAAACAAACAAAAAAAGAGAAATTATCTACAGTGTACCACACAGGAATTCTTGCGGTAACTTAATGGCAGCGCATTTATAATAGACATAATGTAGTAGTCACATAAAAAAATATAAATGTAAGCTTAAAATCTGTTGTATTTTAGTAAACTTGGTCTTTTTATTGTCAGTTTGGGAGACCGGTGAGGTAGATCGTATCTGATGACTTTTCTCCCGATCCCGATCCAAAGCCGATTCGACCAA
This sequence comes from Ophioderma brevispina, assembly GCA_023653785.1. Lineage (NCBI taxonomy): Eukaryota > Metazoa > Echinodermata > Ophiuroidea > Amphilepidida > Ophiodermatidae > Ophioderma > Ophioderma brevispina. Next base: position 14,470 of record JAMKCH010014990.1, on the reverse strand, counting down.
ATTCGGGCAGATTTCCGATCTGCCGATCAGATCGGCCATCACTAACTACCGGACGATGCTGACAGGGCAGACAACTAATTGACCAATTTGGGAGACTTCCTGACCCCACCGCCCACCCACAAAGGGGAGATAACCAAAAAAGCCGGAGCGGGCCCCGTGTGTGACAAAATCACCTTTGGCCAGACAAGCTGGCATAAAGTTGTACATAGATAAATTTTTTTGATACACTAAATAAAATTGTCAATAAAATTTTGAACATTTATTTGTCAGTACAGAGGAAACAAACCGACAAAACCAAAAAAACAAATTTGGAAAGCTTTGAAGTTTAAAGGCATGAGAGTTCAAATATTACTTTTGTAAAGGCCAAACAAAAACGCAAGAAATTGTTTGGGGGAAAGTTTGGATGTTGACATTTTTAACAATAGCGCAATTGTGTTTAAAATTTAAAAGGCCTGGTCAAAAATTTTACAATACTTATCACTCAGTCTTGCCTGTTCAAAATCGATAGTATACCTTGTGTCTTTGTTGTCAACAATTGATTAAGTAGCAGAGTACGCCTTCGTACTTAAACAAGTTTCGGACTTTGGTAGGAATGCATCTGGGTGATCATATACCCAAAAAACCAGGGGTGGATTATCTCAATACATTGGTGAAATGAAAGCTACTGAACTTGCCAAGGGAATTGAGATTTACAAGCTCATAGTGATGTAAGTCAGCGCATTTTTTGTGTTCTTGTTTTCAGAGTTTCTTTAATTAAAAAATCAAATATTTTTTTTATACAAATCGAATTGTGTTTTTACATTGGAAAATTACCTCATCGAAATTAAAAATAAATAATATCAACATTTTTTTTTTTTTTAAAAATCGTTATTTGGATCATTTTGAGCCCATTGGATAGGATTTTTCCAATCACTTGTGTCCAAACAATACTTGCGTCCAAAATGATAAATTACGTCACTTGAAATCGCGTGGTAATACTTTGAGATCTCTACTTCTTCTTTATTGAAAAATGCAGTCTTTGGGTAGTCTTTGGAAGTACCCAACTACATGCCTTCCTTGTGGTTTTTTTGTATAAATTAAAATGATGAGTAATGATCACTTTTGACCGTAATATATCATCATGTGATGCAAGAATTGCAGTACAATAGCTGCCATTTGTCAGAAATTCCCATCAACATACGTTTTTGCTCATCTTGGTCGTGGGCTCTTGAAATGGGTTTCTGACCGACACAAGTCACCTGAAGAAACATTTTCAAGAGCCCTGACTCACTCAACGACAAAATGAGTTATCCGAATACAGGCAGCACATCAGATGTATCACATGCAGCTATTTGCACTTATAATCTTCTTGCATTCATATGCCATATACCCTGCTTCATAGAAGATGAAAAAATTATAACAGGTAGTGAGAAAAAAGAGAGCCTAGGTTTATAAATTTACACATCCTCATCAGTATAGTTCAATACATTTACATGGAAACTACAACCTTTAAGTGGTTTGTCATTAAGGTGTGCACTAAAGAAGAAAATCAAGTGTTGATATTCAACTATCACGAGCATACTAATACTCCTCAGGCTCATGAGGAAATATTCAATCCGATCGGGTCGGGTGGTTAAAATTCAAAATGCTCTCCACAACAGTCAAAATTGGGGAAGTCTATAGAGCAATCAATTCCACCACTCCTTTGGTGTTGCACATTTGCATTTTATTACAGTTACATATGCTTTTAGATGCAAAGCAATCTCCAGCTATGTCATTAAATACATACATGCAAAGGATGCCACATGGGAAGAGGAATTCAAATATAGTTGAATCTCCTTCAGGAAGTAGTGAAATATCCCAAAGCTGAATGTACTTATATTAAATCTGATTTCAGAATTTGCCTAAAGGCGCGCCGATCAATTTCATCAAATCATGCTTTTTGCCAATAAACATATTGCTGGGCCATATAATAATCATGTGTGTGAAATAGCAATCATGTTTGGAAAAGTGGGGAACTAGGAAGCTCCTTCCCGGGGAATTGTGACTTTGAGAAAAGAAATACATAATAAATGGTGGTAATCTATTGGAAATGTGACTAGCTTCTTCCCGGGAAATCAAGAATTTTTTTCCTGCCCTGTAGCTAAGCTCAAAGCAAAGTCCCTTCAAGATTGAAATCAGAGCTGTGTTATAAAATTCCATCCCAGATCCGGAATTTTTGTTAACACTTTATTCTATGGCATGTAATATAATCATAAATGATACTGCAACAAAAACGAAAATCTGATTCATCTTCAGACTTTGCAATTTGCATTTTAGGGTTACTCTCTTTATTCTAGTGGCTCGTTTTACTATAAGCACTAAAACATTTATATTAAGGAACTCTGAGTTCAGCTTGAAAAGATCGCTGTCAAACAGAAACATTCCCCTGACCCTTACATAGTACTACATTCACACACTTTTTGTGATAAAGAAAATTTACAAACAATTCATGTCATCCTCCTCTCCTTCCTGCAAAAAATTGACGACAACCATAGTGATCTTGAAACCAAATAAATTCAAATATTATTTAGTTGAGTCCCACAGTATAACCTCTTAAATATAATGCAAATACTAACAAATAGCCGTACCTCTTTTCGCCTATGAAACGGTGATTCCTGAGAACCTTCTTCTTCGGAGGGAGTAGACTAATCCAGGTTGAGCCTTTCTGTCTTGCTTCTGTTTGAGGGTCATTCACTCCTGAAAAATAATCATAAAATAACAAAATTGTGTGTAGGACAAAAGCAAAAAATGTTTTTTGTGGCCCTTCTGAGTACTCATACAGTTACTATACTTTGGTTAAGAACTTTAAGAAAAAGTACCTAATGTCCTGGCAAAAGTTAAAACAGCAAGAGTGAAACACAGGAAATCATTTTTGTTCAAGATAGGTTTGTGCATGATTTTGGTGCTGTGGCCTGAACAGGAAGGTAAACATCCAACATTTTTAATAATTACATCAAACTTGTATTTTTAAGGTAATAGATAATACCAGGAAGTTGAAGCCCCAGTGTGTCCATTATATCCATTATCCACTCCAATTCACAATTTCTAAGTGCAGATTAAACAAGCTTACTCTATCTGTATGCTCTGTGACTGCTTACAACAGGTTAAAACTTATTTGACAGTTCCAATAATAACTTGTCATGTGATCCTTTAGATTATTAAGAGACATGTCATTTCAATTCTGTCTAACTGAGCAAGCGTAAAACATCTCACAACATCTTAATACTACATCACTTGGAGGTTTTTTATAATGAATGAATTCTTTACCCTCAATACAGGAATTTGGAGCCCACTTCAACCCATTTCTAATACAGATTAAACATTGTTCATCCTATCTGCAATGCATACTCCAATACTACAATAGAAAAGCAGCTCACAATAGTGAAACAGGTCACTTGTTCCAAATACAATTTGTCATAACACAGTCATCAAATTACTCTCAGAGATGCACTAAAAGCATATCATTTCAATATACAGGTAAATCAAAACTATATACCCATACATTGCCTAAAATGCAAGAACAGTGGCGTAGCCAGAGGGGGGGCCGCGGCCCCCCAATAATTGATTTCGTCGGTTGAGATGAGTCCGTCGGTTCACTTGAAAAATTCAGGTCATGGCACTTGCAGGCCGGATTGTCGGCAAAGTATAGGTTTAAAGTTCAATGGACAGCGTGCGACAAGTAAATTTTACAAAATCGTACAAAAATTAGCCCTCAGAAGACATTTAAAGCATATAAAACCCAAAATTTTCAGGGGGCTTCGCCCCCTCGACCCCCACCGGGGCTTCGCCCCTGGACCCCAACAGGGGCCCTAAGGCGGCCCCTGGACCCTACCCATTTTCTGTCGGTTGAGATGCGACACTGGCCCCCCCCAATATGAAAATCCTAGCTACGCCACTGTGCAAGAATATGCCTTCCCAATAACATGCAACTTTTTATAATTAAGTTTTGTAATTCTACATAAACAATAGTAAAGATAATTAATCTCAAAAGGGTCTTGCCAATTAGGATCTTCCCCAAGGACTACAGGACTTCCACCTCACACCAGCAACCTCATTCTAGGAGTCAAAATCCAGTGAGGTATAATGAAACAAATACATGGGTTGTAGGTTTACATCAGGGAAATAAAGGCATGATTTTTTCCGGACTATAACACTGATCCAGTTCTCACCCAACTGATTCACATGAGCTACATAGCAACACCCAGTGCCGGTGCCCACTAAAGTCACTAAACTTGCCCAATACCATAACATAACTGACAAAAGTATTTTCCAGCCAACAATATTAGTTAGATAAATTTTCAGCAATCACCCCTGCCTTTATAGTAAGAAACTAACCCAAAAGCCAAATACATGGCTACCATTTTGTCTTGAGAATACACATATCCAAATCAATACAGAATGTTACATGTTTCACCCACTTCAAGTACAAGCATTCATTCAAAAAACTAAAAGCAGCATTACTTCCATATTTTCCTTTGAATGTGCAAATATGAAGCACAGCTTGTTTTGATCCTTCAAGGTTCACAAGTTGAATCTTTTCCCAATTGCAAATTTTATACAATCAGTAAAGATTTGGGGTTAACTTTTGAGGTCAATGTCCACTGGAACTAAAGCCTCTTTCAAACCATGCCTTTTGGGTGTGGCATTTATTAGGATATTGTTCACTGATCATGAATGGTTCTTTATAAATACCAGTTTCTTGCAACGGGGTACAGTTCTTATCCAATAAGGCTGAGTTGGCATGCGCGATCATTAAAACTTCTTTATCTGTAGCATATTTGATTGCAAGTTATATAATCCCTCATCTTCTTATTTTTAATTTATTTTTTCCGCACCTGTTATTCACCTATATACAGTTACAAGTTTGGCGTGATTGGATAGATCATGCCAAAACAATCAGTTTCCCAACACTAATAATTATTTTTTTAAAGACACTATCGTGATTTGCTAAATCAGAAAAGCGGAAAAATCATCAAAAATCGATTGCAGTAGTAAGAAGAAGGTTAGTTATTCCTAACATACCCGCAAATGATAAGCCAGAAGCAACCCTAATAAGGACAGGAATTCAGAGATTTTAAGTCATTACTGTCCAACGGACACTTGCTACAACACGTAATTAATGGAGAATCGTATCTGGAAACACTGCCCGTTTCTTCCTTTTCTGTCAAATATACGCTGGAAAGGTAACTTATGAGGATTCCACAGGACTTATCCTTCACTTTGAAAGCTATCCTGCAAATTTCAAAATATTTTCACATCACTGATAGTGTCGTTAACTTAAAAATTCACAATTTACACCATTTTAGTCCAATGTGAGTACAACGAGGGGCCAACTTCTACAAACTGGACATACATTGCAAGGATATTTTCACATTGTTTTGAGCATACCCTACTTAAATGCGCTCTGAGATCATCAACTTCCATCCTGTGGTACACCCTATCAAACAAAGATTTTGTTATAATACTTACAAATTTTAGCAATGTTATAGCTACTTATTGTATTTGGGGACTGCTTAGAAAGGTATCATAAAAAAGTGACACATTCAGCATCCTGTACATATACACGCAGTATCCAACTATCATTTATATTATGGCATGGTAGTGCTTTCGTTTTGGTAGAAGATAGGAAATGGGCACCTATTATATTGAGTATCGGTGCCTTCCATCTGACTCTTTAGCTTAGTGGTAGAGCATCCATCCTGGTGATTGCAAGGTCTCTGGTTCAAATCCCTGTGGCTAGTCCTAGTGACATTTTTCTACCAATCCTGTCATTCTGTTGTTGGGGTAGAGTTCAAATCATTTATCCGATTACTTATTCACCGATGTTTAAAGCTTTCGTTCTTGAAAAAGCATATTCTTTATATGGTGTCCAGCAGTTTAAATATTTATACCCTTTGCACTTCTACTCTCTATCTTGGCTTCATATTACATCAAGGATTTATAGGACACTATCAGTGATATCTGAAAGAGTCAAAATATGTGTAATCCCAAGCAGCTTGAGGGTAAAGGATAAGTTTGTGAATTTCTAATAAGTTACTTCTTCCAAATGAAGAAGTGACAGAAAAGGAAAGGAAAACTGCAGTGTTCAAAGATACGAATCTCCAATTCAGAAAGGGTTGTAACAAGTGTCCGTATGGACAGTAATGACTCTAAAATTGATTTTGTCCTTCTTAGGTAGCTTCTGTCCTATCATCCCGGGTATGTTAGATACCTGTACTTGATACAAAACCATGCACAAATCTGATTTGTGAGGATTTTTTGATTTTCTGGTTTGCAAATCCTGAGAGTGCCTTTAATGCACAGAGAGGGCGAATTACGGGTGTTAACAAAATTTACATTCTAGTGTCCAATGGGTGTGTACCACATATAAAATATATTTTTCAAATCTACGAATCCAAACCAATAGTAAAAAGTTAGCCGATTTGAGAAGTTATTCAAAGAAATAAAATTGCAACCAAATTTCGAAGTGGGCCTTTAAAAACCATATGTATGCATCCATGAATGCAATCCAGGTGTGCACAAAATTTGAGCTTGTCACAGTAACTACCTTGGTACCAGGTGCACTCGCGTCAATAACTTCATTAATTTCCCTTCGGTTCATAATTTTTTTTAAAAAAAATGAAGTGGTCAGACTCGACAAACTGCGCAAAACGTGATGAAAAAAACCTGAGTCGTTACAATAAATTAACCACTACTTGCAAAATCGGTAAATCAATAACAGCTTGGGGCTGTCTACACTCGTTGCAGACCAAGCCCCCTACCCCTGAAATGTGGTGGGTGTATTGTGTGAACATTGCATGGCTGTGTGGGGCATTTGAAAAATTGACGTCCGACATGAACTGCATAGGAAATTGCTTTTTGTCCTTTTAGGAAACAAACCAAAATTTAAAAAAAAAAATCAATTGCAATAATGCGCAGAAATGATTTGCCATGGCCTATTAATTGGGAAATAGTTCACACTACACAAAAAACCGTCATAAAAAGGGCATATGTGAAAAATCAACAGGGAAACGGAAAATGACATTGAGGATTGTCAGGACAAGTCGTGATTTTGCCGCCTCTGCGTCACGAACGAAAATGCAAAGCAACTGTCCTGAGTGCATTAAGCAAATGAAGCATTAAACGCTTCAGCAAATGACCTTATTAAATGAGCAATAAAAAAATCCATACTTCCAATGTACGGACACCACTAAACACAATCTATTACATCCTCCATGTTATGTGTTTTAGCTCTATTTCCCCCCTCTGGAAAATACTGTGTAGAGATGTGCCCGATAATTTTAGCGTAGAGGAAGCTATTTTGGGGGCATTTACGTCAGGGCAGGTTGCCATGGCAAACACATAGCCATGATGAGGAGGGGTTGAATCCAGGGTAAAGGCTTAGATCTTGTTAGTGCGGGAGAGTCCTCGGTGGGCTGTCAAAATAAAAATAAAGTTATACAAAGAAGTGTCGTGTGAAAGGCGACGATGACCTTTCCAATTCAGACTATGAAACGGAGCAAATCCACATGGACAATATCCTAACCACAAATGTTGATATAAAACTAGCTCAATTAAACTCTTGTATCTTTTCCTTTTAAATTAGTGGTTTAAATATGTGCAAAAAGTCCTATGTGCTGATGCTATTTAATTATTTCAGTAGTACTGACCTCCCAAGGTTACACAAATTACAGGTTGTTAGATTAACAGTTAATTGTAACTTTGATTACGCTATGTTTTAAGGGCATTCATTTAACAATGTGGTTCTAAAATAGATTACGTTCAATTTGCATGCCTTGAGTTTCTAACTTCAATATAATTAAACAAAAAAATTTACTTTAATTATACCACATTTGAAATTTGTTTGGAAAAGTACTGAGTACTGCATGAACATTATGCAAAATCAAGCTGATAATTTCAGATTTTTTGGCATTATAGTATTTTTAAAACAAGTCATTCACAATTTCTGCTTTTAAAATCCATGAAGGCTTAGGCCAAACGGAAAATGTGTGTATCAGAAACCTGTCCAATTGAAAATCACATAGGGTTTGTACACAGGAAGCCCATTTGGTCATTTGTAGTGCAAGAAAGAGAAAACCCATATTGGGCCCCACAAAGCACCCCAAACAAAATCAGGTAAAAAAACCAATCAAAAATGAAACATGTGCCATTCTTTCAATTAAAAATAGCATGCAGCTCTTTTGCCAAATGTTCCCAAGACTTGTGATGATCCTAGCCCTTCGCTATTGGTTCACATTGCACACGCTGTTGTAAGCACAGTTCGCGGCTGTCAAGACCTATTTATACATGTGAAGGACAAGCAACTTTGCATTGTACAGTGATATCATCATTATACTTAAAGAGACACTCGCACATATGAAAAAAATAGTGCGCCATCAAGATTTTTTTTCAAAATGATATTTTGCATGGTTGTAAACGCTTTATATACATTAGCCCTCACCTAAAATGATTAAGACCAAATCAGCGTAGTTTAGGCCAAACAGAACCGATTTATAATTAATGTCGCCGTGACATTAATTCAGCAGACGATAGAAGAAATGGCGTTTAACCACAAGGAAAACGCGCGCATATGCATGTTTCCCACTGCTTGTACCTTGTTTGACCGGGCTGTGACCTTCGTGGTTTTAATATAAATGAGTACGAGGCTATATATCATGTAATATACAAATTGTTGATAAAAGACATATCAGTGATTTGAAAAATGTGCGGGAGGAGGAATAGCTTAAAAGTGAGGATAAGTCTGTGGAGAATGCTCAAAGTACCTTTGCAGCTTGTAGAATGACAGAAAAGGAAGAAAAACGGCAGTGTTCCAAGATACGATTCTCCCGCATCAATTACGTGTTGTAGTAAGTGTCGTTCGGACCGTAATGAAAAATCTGGATTTGTCTTATTAGGTTGCTTATGTGGTCTTATCATTTGAGGGTAGGTTAGGAGTACCTGTACTTGTTGCATCCATGCAAATATATGATTTTGATGATTTTTCGATTGGCTGATTTAGCAAATCACTGAAGGTGCCTAAAGTTACAGAACAAACTTTAAGGATTCACACCATAAATAACGTGAGAAACCGGTAAGTACAGCCCCCAATGCAAAGGAGGGGGGTTTTTGGGTGACCATCGCCTAAGTATACCCTTAAAACTGAGAGAAATGGCGAGATCGGGTTTACACTCAATGGTGCTAAATTCCCCCCATATTAAGAAAAATCTGTAGGGAATATCAAAAAAGGTGTCATGATATGTTATTTGTGATCCGACAAACCCAATTTAACCATATTCTTACAGGGAACACCTGACTGAAGAGGGCTGTGACCTCCAGATCCCGGGGCATGCTAGTCTTGGCGGTCCGCGCTCGAAAAATTTTGGTGGAAACTTACCACTAATTCATGATTGGTTGTGTAGGAGATAGAGTGATCTTCAAGCAGAATTTAGCTAAGGTCTGAGATGTTTCCATTGAGGAGAAAATGAACTTTTCATCTCGCCCATTTGTACTTGAACAATGGGAGGGCAGCATTAGTGTGTGAAACTTAAAAAGTTAGCCTACAAATTACCTGTATGTCTTTAACCTATTATAAGTCCCTATCTGTTTTTTGAGTAATAAGGTAATTTTATGTGAAAAGTGTATCTCTATTCTTCCCAATGGCCTAGACTATCATTTGGAGGAGCAAATTAAGAAATTTCAGTTTGTGAAAAATGGCCAAGTGCCGCTTTAAGGGAACACAGTTTTAGTACAAGTTCCTTCAGGTGTCAAACAAGGTCGCAATTTTGAGCCAAAGGAGGCAACTATTTTTACATTCAATGTCCAAAAATGTATAAACGACAGACGTCGCTACCTTTTGTTGCACAATTAGTGGGGAGGTCAGGCAAATTTTTGGGAGGCCTAAAAAAATAACATACAATGGAAGTAATAATCATATCTTACTACACCAAAGAAATAAACCACTGTGCACGACGATACCAGTATGGATCCACTCAAAAATTATGAAACTTGTGAAAAATGAAAGAAGGGCATTAATTTATAGCCAAAATGTGTCATAATAGTAAACAAATTGTGGGTTGGACGAAAAAACAGATTCTGGATTCAGGATAAATTGTGAACAAATGGCATCCCTGTACTCTGCAAAGAAGTAAAATCTTAATCTTCAGAGCTACAAATTTTTTAAAATTTTGTCAGAATTTGATTGGTAACCAAAGCCACAACAATGGGGACACAGGTAAATGAGCTATAATTAATGCAGTATGCACGTATAAAGTAGGTATGTAAACAATAGTCTGTACCAGGTTTGCAGTCAACCTGAAATCTAACTCATGTGTTGTGGGGGGAAAATTCGAATAACGCCTTAGCTAGTTCCAGAAGGAATTATCAACATTGCCTGTATCACGCAAGAGATGATTCAATAAATAAGGGACCTGGCACACATTCCAAACTCATTTCTCCTCTACTGCTAATTTCATAATCTCTCACAACCACATGGAAATCAGGCATTCTAGTCACCCCTGAACCATTGATTAATCCCTACCTAGTGTTAGTCAGGATATTTGGTTCTATTTTATGTTCTGAGGGCATCTGAAAAAATACCCATGAGAGATACAGTGTATATCAAGAGAAAATGAGTGCCCCTTAGTCAAAAGAGAAATGACTCAGTCTTGCCAAACATGAAATCCTTTTTTTTTCAAAAACCATTTCAACCAATATAATATATTGCCATTCTGCAAATGGAAATATAATAAGATGAAGTCAAATACCGACAATGCACATTAAATATTTTCAAGTTGAACTTAAGGTGTCCCACCCGATTACAAAATATGATGGTCAGAAAGAACGGCACTACATCATACTTTAATTCAAAAATTTAATTTTTCTTCTTTTTCGGTTTTTTTGTTTTTTTTAATTGTGTGATTAAAATAGCCCCTAGAGTACTGTACAAACTATTGTCCGGTTACCGTAAAAAACCATATTTAGCCCGTTAGCCATATAATGGGAAAGAAGTCGGTCGAAAATATTTTGCGAGAAGCAGATGAGATGAGTGAGAAAAATACAAGGTCCAGTGATTACCAAAATTCAGGTCTGATGGCGTGACCTGGTGGAGTTCAAGCTGAGCGATTTAAGTAGTGGCGCTTAATTTTTCAATTCAATCCGTTTGATGTGAACTATTTAATTTAATAGTCAATTAATTGAATACAAATTTAGTTGAACTTGTGGTTAGAGTTTATAATCTTGATATAATCTAAGGTAATATTTTGTGATATAAAATGTGCACCCACAGGTGGAGTGCCAATCTCTCTGCGATAGCATTTGGCCCAGACTCTTAATATAATATTAGCTGTGGGGGTTCGCCACTGCTCCCGCACAGCAAGTCGGATATGCCGGCTACAAACATCCTGGGTGGAGGAGAGGCAAGCAAGTAAATGCCTTTCCAAGTACACAACTCAGTAGCAAAACATGGGGCGCGAACAATCAAAATAATGCCTTATGTGGCAAAACCACTGAATCCAAGGCACCATATTTACTTTTTGTGGGCCGCCCGCTATAACTTGGCAGGACACTATCCGTTGGCTGTGTATGTTGTGGGTGTCACTAAAGTGTTGTTTCTTTTAAATCACTCAATTGAAAAGTTGAAGTTCAATTGGAACCGAACTCATGTCATAGGTAACAACATGGGATCCATCATTTGTCGAGGTCAAAGCACATGTGCCAAGGTCAAAGCACATGTGCCAAGGTCAAAGCACATGTGCCAAGGTCAAAGCACATGTGCCAAGGTCAAAGCACATGTGCCAAGGTCAAAGCACATGTGCCAAGGTCAAGGTGAAATATAATACTGTAATTATATTTTAATTATTATGAGTATAGGCGAGCGTGCAAGCGATAACCGTGAAATTCCTAGTTATCCTCTATTAGGAATCTGATTGGATTATTCTCCTGGAAATGGTAATATGGCTTATGATTATATGCATGTTTAGGCATTTGTCTCCTTTTGATTTATCAGATGAAGACAACTCACCAGTTTTAATTCTAGCTCAATTTCCTCTCTCTAAGGCAAATCAACAAAGTTCACTGCTAGAATTATTGTGCAAGTTAGTTTTTCAAGTCGCACAGTTTCAGCCAAAATATAACAGAAAAGCAGATGTAATCAAAGTTACCCCGCTCAGAATCCTTTCCCCATGGAATGATTCATTTTGCTCTTACTTCATTTGAACGGTTTACCAAGCTTTAAACAATTATTTGTTCTACATGTTACAACTTGAGTCAAATTTAGGGAAGCAATTTTTGATTGTCAGTAACCTTTTTTCTAAATTTGTTTGGTAACCTTTTGGTATCTCAAACCATAGAAAATCAATCATTTTCAAACTATTTGGTGGCTGCTTTTTTCTACATGTAATAAGGAAAACGTGTTTGATATCACTGTTTTCCCATTTAAAAGACACTTATTTGTTAATCAACTGGTCAAAATCTTGATGTTCTGAGGCGAGGGGTTACGTGGGTTTGGTACTATTGGTTGCACCCCAAATTCCACAATGGGGGCCACAGGGTCCACATTTTTCTGATTTTTTCTTTTATAATTTTAAGAAAAACTTGACTAGTCCATTTTTTTGTAATGAGATGTTACAGAAGTGCCCAAAATGAACCACACAAGTAGGAATGGGCTATATGGAGTGCTGCTCAATCCACCCCACCAATAAAACACAAAAAAAGGAAAAAAAAAAAAAACAACAAAAAAATTACCCCGTGCACCCTTCACCAAGAGTGCACTGACACTTTTCCCGGAACCGAGGCAAACATTGTCATTTCATGTTGAGATCTATAGGTATAATAGAGTACAAAAAAAACCCAGCCCCTAATGAAAATCAAAACTGACCCATAATTAAACACTCACATTTGAATGGCATTGCAAACAACTGAGTTACCTCAGTTGCCTGTGTACTGCTCCTCAGATGTCAGGAACTCTTTTTTGTTGAGGGCATTGCTGGCTATGCCCCTCGGCCACGTATGTAATGTTGACTATTTTGGACCTTCCAAGATTTGGCAATTTGCCAAATGTCAAATATTTGCAAACCCGGAAGGAGGGCGTACATTCCGGTCATTGCTTCCCATTTCGGCTGTTTTCCCCGCAGGAGACGGGCAAAAAACCAATTGCTTTCTATTGCCTGTGTGACAGCTTCCCCTCAGGATTGCTGGTGAGACCTTCAACTTTTCAATTTAGGTCAATTTTACAAATTTTCAGCCTATCTTACAACTTGACCTCACATGACCTTTGACCTTGGGATGCGACCTTTGACCTCATCAGCAAATGCAGGATCCCATGTTGCATCTATGACTGAAGTTTGGTGCAAATCCATCAAAGTATGCAGATTATTACAAGCAAATGTTAACCCTTTTTCACACAACAACAACAGACAACAACAGACTACAGTGGACAAAGTGATCCCTATTATATGTGTCCTCCTGCCTTAAGGCAGGCGACCTTAAGGCAGGCGACACAAAAATCCACTTTTTTACTAGAGTCCCACACCCCTCCCCCAAAATAAATCCTACGTACAACTACATGTACGTACTCTGACTTCTAACGGCTTATTATATTTGACGAAACAGGCTCAGTGCGTCCATTGGATTACACGCTTTATTCCGCCGGAGAATAAAATGTATGATAACGGAATAAAGCGTGTAATCCAATGGGTGCAGGAGCCGGTTTAGTTTCGTCGAATATAAGCCCTTCTAACACTTCTAACTACATTCCATAGAACACTGCATTCTGTCATATGCATCTAAGGTGGTCCTGTGATTTATTTGGATCATGTTTTTTTCCTTTTCAGAGCCTTTTTAGTAAGCTTTTGAAGAAATTTGGACTTGATTAACTAGCATCTCTGCAATAAATGTTGGGACATAGTTTATGTGACTATTAATTCACAAAGCAACAGTTTCTGCTTCCATAACGACACATATATCTTGTGAGCGATGGGAATTACAAAAATAATGAATAATGAAAAAGTTGCCTCGTTATGAGCTGAAAAAAGGGTGACGCTAAACTCATATTCGACTTTCTGGTCCTAGTTTCAGGTGCATGCAAGGAGCTTACTCTGCTGCCCTTTAGCTTAACAAAAGAAACCACGCAAGTTACACAAACAGGGACTTTGGGAACAGTGCATCTAAGTAGCAAAATCAAAAGTGAAAGCTTTTTGTTTTTGTTTACATAACAGGTTCTTTTATATAAAATACAATTAAGTCAGTTTATATAATACTTGCAGAAGATAATAAAATCTGGTAACTTTGGTCAAATTTTTTAAATAATCTCGACTACTGGGCACCAGTTAAGCAATTTGGCCCTTCCACTTTCACAAATGTCCTGCTACTGCTGAACACAGTTCAGGTTTACACAACTCACCACTTTTTTAATCTTATTCACAAGAAAAACAAGAATAATTTATCCATTTCCTACTGTTGGCTATATGTATCA